>MU932388.1:0-16434 GCA_036418165.1 Cooperia oncophora | reverse complement strand
TCCGAGGTATTTTGGCACTGACGCCTCTGACGGGTACAAGGCGGCTTTGGACCGAACCAAGACGATATTTGGGTTCTCACTGCCAAATTCTGACCAAATCCACCTACGGGGAAGTTTCGTTCAAGTTGCATCCCCGAAGGTGTTCGTTCGTTCCCATGCCTCTTGCTCGAATTCCCTTTGTAAGATGACATTAAGTGCCATATTGTGAGCAGGGCCTGTAATCTCAAAAA
Organism: Cooperia oncophora; assembly: GCA_036418165.1. NCBI lineage: Eukaryota > Metazoa > Nematoda > Chromadorea > Rhabditida > Trichostrongylidae > Cooperia > Cooperia oncophora. The sequence goes on along the minus strand of MU932388.1, from coordinate 16,204 downwards.
AATGCCAATTTCTCCATAGCTTGGAGGGAAAGAGATTTGTGGGGGTAATTTTTGCACGGATTCCGCTGATCTATTGTATTTAAACTTTGACTAAGAGTATTCACTTCTTCCTGAACAAAAATGAGAGCAAAGAGACCGTCTGTATGGTTTTGAACGCCTTTCAAGCTTTGCGCCAAAATTTCTCATTCTGCTCATGTTTCTACGGCAATTCCTCAGGCATTGATACTGTATGGGTTCAAAAAGTCAAAAGAAAGTAGCACTATATGACCAAAGTGAGTAAGAGGCATAGGTAGAAGCAAGAGGTAGTCAAGATTGACAATCTCATCTATCAAAGGAAATCATTTTTCTTTGATATGGGGGCCTTCATGAACAAGATATCGCCCGTCCTCAGTTCAGGGCATCCCGGATGAGGAGAGGGGAGCGCATTTGAAAGACTCCTTCTGTAAAAGTTGAAGGTATCGTAATGCGAAATCCCTTCTACACAACAAATGATTCACTCAGCACGTATTTCCCTCGTAAGTACTGGAAAATCATCATCACCATAGCAGCTTACCTCGCTTTGCACACAAACTCCCTGAAATGCACCCATTTTCTTCCACTCTGCTTTATTTGGATATCTGCATCTATCTGTCATAAATTTTCAGATCATGTCCGATTACATGAGCAATCCACGTCCCATTTGTGTTGATGATTTCGCAGCGATCGCTATGCAGGAAATACAGGTCGGTTGTCTGATAACAGAAGCAATTTTTTCACTTCTGAGACGACTTCATAAATATTGGAGCAAATAGTCCTAATTCTCAAATTACAATAATTTCAGATTCGAAATAGCTATACGGAACGAGCTCGATCAGAAGAGGGCGCTAACGCTAACGTTCGTGTGACATCGTCGTCGCCGTCACATGGAATACTGTCATCCTCCGGCTCATCACCTGCTTACTACCAGGCCGCTACTCAATCCAACAATATTCCTACCGTATTCCTACCACAGCAATCATCCTATTCCCAACACCACCAGAACTACTACTGGTCATCACAGCCGTAACATCGCCTTTGTATGAATTATGCTTGTTTATGATCGTAGTCGATCTCATTTCACTTGAATCATTGTTGTGTCAAAGGTGCCTTATCTTGCCATTTAACTTATAGTATTGTAAATAAAGTCATATTGAAAACTTTCTTGGCGTTCCTTAGATGCAATAGAGAATTCGAGCACATGCAGTTGTCACCACTGAAGCCAATGAAGTTCTCTCAAAGGGGAGGTTTTTGGATCCGCGCCGTCAGCCGGCGCTTGTTCATCAATCGCTACTGCTTCGGCAGTTCAATAAGTGGTGGGGAAAGTGGCTGGCGTCGCGCCAAAACCCATGCCGCGTTGACCCGACTGACTTCAGCTACACTGCAATGACGAGACACACTGTACTCACACGCAACAGATGTGTGCTTCTTCTCGAAGAAAACCTCGGAACAGATCGATTTATCATCACCTGAGATATTCATTATAGCCCAACTTCGCTTGTTCTGTCTTGACATTTTACTGCCAAAAAACGTTAGCGAGAGATGCTAAATACCTCCGCGTTTTTCGCATTTCAATCTTCAGTTATGCTGCTCTCATGCTAGGCCGATTTTTTTTCGTGAGCCGATTTTTTTCACTCGGAACCTATTATTTTCTTGATCGCTGAGCCCTTGTTGCATCTAGGGAATAAACCACAATCCCACATGAGCTTGCATTTTGAACGTCCAACTGGCCCACGGGCTAATCTGTCTTATAGTTCTGACAACGGACAGTATTGCAGAAAATGGACGACTGAACCAACTGGATACGTTGACAGCTGCACGCCACTCTAGCTGCAACTGCTGTTCAGTTAGTTTATATTCATAAAATCTATTTAATTGGGGCGTATTATGACCCTCATTCATAGTATAGATGCGAACCTTTTTTCAAACGGTGGACAATAAACGTTCTTGATATAAAATTGAGAAACACCATAATAGCAATAAGATTTTAAGTGCACCTGAAAATGGTTCAATGCATATGCTCGAGAGCTACCTTCCTCTCTGCAGCAAGGAACAAAATTCTTAGCTCCTCCTTCCAACGGAGTTCCATTTGTACCAATGAGTTCAAGATTACTAGGAACCCTGAATGAGAGGTACGGTATCTTACGACACCATTAGCGGCACGTGAGTACACCATTAAAGACCATCAAGAGAGTCGAGCTCAAAACACGCGTGCACAGTACCATCGATCAGCCACTACGCAGTTCCTCTTTCTGTTACTTTGGCTTTCATCGAAATTGTCGTACTGGCAGTTATAAAGCGCACCGTATTCGGCGACGTCTCGATCATTCGGCCAATCTCCGCCGACTGCGTTCACACTTCGTTTTTCTAGTAACCGTGCAAAGCAGGTCGGTCAGCGAGCCCGCTGGGATCTCACGTGCGTCATACTGAAGTATTCTGAAGAGACATGGACTGAGATAACGGTCTTCTCATGCGTTGCTGCTGTTACGAATATCCGTTTTAGTTTGCGAGAAATGTAGTAAGAGTTGTCCCCTCCGTGAGCAAACACCTCTGAAGCACCCTCTTTGGCTCCCGCTACAATTACTGTATGAGCCACGACAATCATTCCTCTTCCTTTTCTCTTAGTCGCAGTCGTGGCCGTCACGACCAGAAAAGAAGCTGATGTAGAGTAAAAGCATATTAGCCAGGGAAAACTTTCGGAAGACTGCCTCATGGCGGCCTGTCGTGTGGGTTTTCCGAGTAAAGGAATTTCGCATCATAGACAATCCCACCTAGTCACAGAAAGACCACAAACTATTCGGGCTTTGTTCGCGCAAAGGAATGCGCGTTGACTTTGTGTATTGATATCCTCTTCTACTATAGGAGATTTTTTCAAAACAGTTTTGTCCATTAGAGAGAGGTTTTTATTGCGCATCTTTTGATATATTTTTTCTATGTCTACCTTGTTTTTTTAGAGAAAAAAAAAGTTTAGAAAATGCTCGACCAAAAATTTCGAATGCGAGCTTGTATGCGAAGGCTTCAAGCAAGTCCGTAACGACGCACTTGGTGACCAATGACCCCACTGGCTCACAGCGCGCAGCGGGCGGACCTAGCGACACACTCGGCGAGAAAACTGGCAAAAAGAGGCTCTTTTGACCTACATTTCCTCTCCGGCGGACCTAACGACACACCCGAGGGGAAAAGTAGTGAAAGAGGCTCTTTTGGCGAAGTTTTTGCGTACAGTTGGCAACCATTTCATTCGCTAGAATGGCAGATTATCTTTTAGATTTGCACCTTGTTGAGTTTCTTTTATAATAAAAATTTTTTTGTTACACTCCACCGCATTCTTTCGAACAACCTAATAAATATGCACACATAGCCGCCTTTTTTCTGCCACCTACAAAACATGAGATTGAACACTATAGGGATCAGGCTCAAAAGCGGGATAGTCCAGAATCGTAGTGCAAAAACTCATGACAGAGGAACGAGCGCTCCACTATTGAATCACGATTGCCACACATGCCACTAAATACACTCCAGGCGCAGTATGCGACGGGAGGGGCATCGCTTATTCATAGAGGGTACCGACCATCCAGATGCCTTTTTCGAGTTGACACGTTTAGCGAGGGGCAGCCAGATATTCACCTCCCAACTGCACAGGGCGTTCACCAAGTTTTACCATGGTCAGATTCGTAAACCGGAACTAGGGAAGCAATGTTCGTACGAAATGCCCTCCCCGTCGCAAAACAGCGCCTACACTCCATATAGCGGAGTTGGGTTGAACTGGCTGCGTGTTTCATCTGAATCTAGCAGCGGCTGCGCTTTTACTGGGATCTTTCCTCTCTGGGGCAATTGTAGTAGCATCTTTTCCAACAACATACAAGATGGCAGTTGTTGAAAAGGGAAATATCCCATGAAAAAATGCACCGTACGCACTGCTCAAATGAAGTGCGCAGCCACGCCTTTCCCATATTTGGGATATGGAGTGTTCACATAGGTGTACAGTACGCAGTGGTAAAATCCATTTATGATTCTACAGAAGTTCAGTCAATGCCATGTAGTAGTTATGGGTTCTATTTACGGTAGCTGTTCCGTATCCATTGTCTAAGTACTCCGTTATAAACACAGAAAGTTGAACTGGGGTGGTACTTGCGATAAACAATGACGAAGTGAGGATTAGTCTCGTAGCCAAGGCCAGCAAGGGTCAAACGCTGGCACTGGGATTGCTGGTTACCAAATCGTCGACCCACTTGTAAACCATGGATTGGTTGTCAGATTGCGCAACAACGACTGAATGTGAAGAACGAATTGTAAATAAACAATGAGCTGTTAAGAGTTACATAATAGCACACTAAAGATCTCACTATGGAAGTTTACAATTACCTTACTTGGAGTAGAACGATCCATACAGGGAAAAAGGAAAGGTCTAAGGCGAGTAAATGAGAGGAACAAAGGATGGGAAGTGCTCCGCTGTAACCAGCTCCGTTGTGGCACGTGTTACCTATCTATTTCAAATTCTGAGGCATTGCTGAATGACCGGGCAAGTATTAAGCTCCGTTCGAGCTCCCATGGTTTGCAAGATAGGATCCCATGAAATTTCCCGACCTTTGACTCAGTTGCAACATCCAGACTAGTTTAGACGGTGGTCACAAGGTAACCCTATAGCCACTGAACATGCTATCTAACTATCCAGACTAATCAGATACAGGGCCGAGCTTGAGCGGAATAGGTTGTAAGAGGGTTCCCAATAATTGCTACCAAAAAATAAATTGGCAGATGAGCTAGATACGATTCGAACACCATTTGGAAGACATCATTTAAACCATCAGTGGATCGCAAGAATGCTGAGTTATGAGCAAAAGTCTGGCCCCATGCGGGACTTAGACCCGTACCTCACATCTTCCGGGTGAGTGCCTATCCGTTACGCCGCGGCCCTGGTATACTCGAAATCCCTGAGATCGGGTAGGCGTGGCCGCATGTTTCAACTTAACCTGAAGGTGTCTATGCTTCTGGTGAGATATTTTCATCTTGACACAATTGTTGTCGTGTCTCTGTCCAACACAGAACAAGATGACAGTTGTCCCAGACTGGAATATTCCACGAGTAACCAGTTCCGTGCCATGTTCAAATGCCACGCCTACTCTGGCTCAGGGATAAGGAGTGTACCGTAACGGATAGCGCACTCACCTGGAAAGCGTGAGGTGCAGGTCTAAGCCCAGCCTGGGCCAAACTTGCGCAGCTTTATAGGAATTCATACGTCTCCAGTGGAGGCCTCAGCAGTGATCGACATTAAACAGCAAAATACCAGCAAAATACCCCATCAAGCCGAGACTGCACCAGAAGTTTCAGTGTATTATCTTCAGAAGTGCTAGAGAAGTGCTGTTATGGTAAGTGATGCAGTGTACAGCGACTACGCTACAATCACAGATCAGCGTCTTCTGGACTGTCGATCCTCGTAGATTTGCTGAGGGTAGAGGTAGATGCGACTAGTCCGGAAGAAGGCAACTGTGTGGAAAGAGAAGCCTCCTGGCGGCTGTCGGTCTAACGTCGTTCTATCGAACTATATTTTGATTTTCACGGTGGTCACGTGGGTTATCGAGGGTTACAATGGATAATAAGAAGATATCTAGACTTTTAGAAGGTTTTGTGCCTTTTATAGCTTTATTCTGAAATTTCCCTATCTAGAGCTATTACGATCAGGTGCGGAGGGCCTTCTACCACAGTTTCCATGCACTTATGGAGAGAAACATCCAAATGTTGGGTAAAACTTTGCGCTATACCTTCTCCTTAGTAGGTGTGATAACTAGACTTGAGAAGCGTGTGGGAGAGAGGACAGCTCAAGAAATCATCTCTAAGCATCAATTACTAGATATTTATTGAGAAAAATTGAAAGCACTAAAACTCGAAAATAATTTTCAAATAAAGTTTATTCATCATTTCTCGCTGTAAATCTGGTAGCGTCTCTTGAAATTGCTGAACTCACCTAGAGAACTCGAATCAGTCGATAAAAAGAAGAATGTTTTCATCCTCGACGGATTGCGCCAAGCAGGCAAATGCTGCTCATATTAAATACTCGATTGGAAGGGTCTTAATCTGGTAAACCCTTTCGACATTGTTTAAATGGTGTCCGTGAGTTTTCCCGTGTGTGGTGACTCAGCTTTAATTGGGTTACTTTATCAAAGTATGAGCCAGGGACTCAAGTTTGCATAGGAATTTTAAGTCTGATGGTAAGTTTGGGCTTATTCCAAAAATTGTTTTTAGACTTCTGATTGCTGAGGGCTACTCCTTTCCTTGATAGCACCAAACCCTAGGAAGAATTTCTTACCGTGTCGGCCTGGTTTTGCGGGTACTGTTGCAATGTTACTGCGCTCAAAAATCTGCTCTTGTGTCGCGCTTTGCTTACGTAATACAGAGGAAGGTGATTTATGACCGAAAAAACCTCCGCCTCCCTCTGGTTTCTGTCACAGTAACCTTTTGCAGTGCTTCATTCGTTGTGTCTTCACCCGTCCAGGGTAGTCTTCAATCATGTCTCCTTCCCAGACTGCTTACATGCTACTGCTTTGACCACTCCCTTATTATGAAATGAGGCTAATCTAATGAGTAATGTGTTCAGGATTTTCATCAGAAATGAACTCATCATCGGCCAACGCGAGGACCATGCACGAACTCGCTCCAGAGTCTCAAAATCCTTTGGAATCAACCGAAGGCGGCCCATCCGATTTGGATGAAAAGGTGCGTAACGATGACTCCTTGTCATCGTGGTGGGGTATATTTCGTTGCTTTTATATTTTCTCAGCATGAGAAGGTGGTGGGGAGGGCAGTACTACTCTTTGCATTCCTATTACGTACTTTCTAGTCCTCTGATGCACTATGTCCAAGCGCGCGCAAGTCCATTGGCCGTCGGTGGAATACCAGTTTCAATGGCCAGGAGGACGAGGATAGAGAATGCATCGGAGCTCGTTCATGAAGTAGAAAAAACGCAATGGGCCCCATTGACAAAGAGGATGAAGAGAAGAGTGTGCGGCCATGATGAAGGATTTGAAAAACTCACAGGAAAAATATGACAGTACGCTGAAGGTAAGGTTGAATTTGTTTGGATCCTTTGATGTTTTTCACGGGCCGAACGACGGAAAAACATGAAGTGACCACCAACGGTTTTGTGGGTCAGGTGAGGCAACATAGCTCTCCAGGATGCATATTCGCATACCGTCTTGGCCTACAAACACACACAGCCATGCGAGCATGTCATGTCCTTAGTGGCAACTTGACTGGCTGCACAGCAGCGGGACGTGTCCCAACAACCATTGCTGCGGGCAGCCGGGTGAACCTGTACGATACGTCATGACATACATCAAGGGTACGGCATCTGATATGTAACGTGGACAGGAGAGGCAGTCCATCTGATTTCCTACGCTGCCCTTCATCTCCGTTCTTCATCTGTTGCCTATATGAGATTATAATATATCATCAGCACATGTGTTCTTAATGACTTACAGCCTGCATCATCTGCAGGACCGGTGGGGCGGGTGAGCCGCGCTGCGTGTGACTCGGCTGTGACCAGGGCACAGCATTCGATGGGGATTTTGGTCGAGCCTGTACGACCCCCCCCCTTTCTTGGGTTCGGTAGCGACACCCCAGCCTTTTACTGTTTGACGTTAACATACGTTCCTGCGAAATTAGATATAACTAATTTAGATTATTAAAAAATAGATATAAGTAACAGTCTTACGCTAGTTGAGTTGATGTGCTAAGCATTTTAATAGAATCAGGAATGAGCTAGCGCATAAACACAGCATAAATGCGAGTATAAAGTGGAGACTTATGACTAAAACTGAAAGATACAAAAGGCGGCATGAACAGAAAAAGAAACACAAAGAGGAAGATGGCGGTAAAAAAGGGCGGCGCAGTTAACGCGCGTAGCCTCAGATTGTGGAGTAACTGGTAAAGAAGTGCGGATATTGTAATTGCAGCCGTGACTGGAGATTATTCGTCAATTTTAGCACTGGAGCGCGAACTTTCAGCAAAGTGGGGTGTCTTTGAAGGACCATAACTTCCTCAAAAGCGGACCTGTGGGGAAGAGGAGACCGTATTCGTGTAGAGGAAGGTTTGCACTTCCTAAAAGTACTGAAACGTTTATGAAGGTCGCAAAAATCACAGAGAAATCTGCCATAAGGATTCGTTGGGGAGTGATTTCAACTGAACAGGTTTGAATCAATATATTTTTTTTGTAACTCAACATTTCACAAATCTGAGAACGGTTTCGAGTGTTTAAAGATTTTCTCTTCTCAAACACCTCCCCTCTTTACTGTTCTGAAGTCTCGGATTCAATTGAGATCTCGCTATGGGGATTTCTTGGGGAACACTCCCAGCTGCGCGAAAAACCCGTTTCCTGTGTACCGTTTCAAGTGAGCGTGTTCGAATAACCAGGAATGCATGAAAAACGTATCCTCTGGTGGAGCAGGAGCAGAATATGGTTCGTTTAGCGCCGATCACGCTGACTTTGGATGGCGGCCGCGCACTGAGGTCCGCGCAGAGGTGAAGGGATGGTGCAATTTGTGCGTAATGTCTGTCCACGCGAGCAAATGTGTCTATAGGATTCAGGGAGATCCATGGCGAACCTGTGCACTTGTTTACAGTGTTTTCCTTGCGTGATGATGGATACAATGTCCCTGGACACGGCCGTCCAGATGTGTGTGTCGCCAATTGGCTTGTCTCCGATTAATAGGACGAACCAAACTGCTGGAAAAAACGGTTGATTCTGAACGATATGGTGTCCTGTCGTTTTGTTGAAAAAAGAGAGGTGTGGTCAGCTGCCAAGCGTAATCGGGACACGCCATATCAATTCGGCCAGGCCGAACCAGAGTATGAGTTGTACTGTTCAGTCAACGGACTTACGAGATAATGTCGACTTATTATAATAATAATTTCAGTTATTTCGGATTAATTGATGGTTGAAAGTTTTCTACTATTTCTTTTACATATCCGAGTTCTCTACAAAGCGAGTTCCGCTACTCTGGACTCAGCACACTGAGACCTTTGCGCTGCTCGATACTGGCTCCGCCCTCATTACGACCCCCCCCCCCTGCTTCCTGGCGGCCAATACGACGCTGCCCCCTATGGGGACTTCCTCACCAAGTGATGTGCCCTGGCTGTGACCGCGGCAGCAGAAAGTCGCGTCAACAGGCCGAAGTCACACGCGGCGCCGCTCGACGAAACCGCCCCACTGGTCTGCAATGATGAGCACCATATGTATAACCAATGGGATCGCACAGTCCGTCGCCGGGAGCTTTCTATGCCGGCGCCGACTTTTCGCCAGACGCCGACGTGGCTCCGCCAGGCGAAGTAGGATGCGCAAAACGGACCAAATGGTCACATGGCATTTTTTTCAATTAAATGTAGAAAAACAATTCTAAGGAAAATTGGACAGGTAAGAAAATGAATTGCGACATAAGAATGGGTTGAGGTTGCTTTAATCTGAGTGAACAGTATAATATACAACCCTTGTTCCCCTGAAAGAGGAGCAGCTGTGGGGCGACACTGAAAAGGAGAACATCACATTGCTCGTTCATGTCAAAGTGGCCGTCGCACTGGGAAACTGCATTTTACTGGCGACAGGACATCCTGACTCTGAAATACTGGCTCCCCTTCTTTTGGTACTTTTGACTCGGTTGTGAATTCCATCTCCTAACACACTTACAGCAAGTAACGGCAGAGCTTCGCGCAATACTCTTTCGTTTTCGGATCCAAATATACCTCCGCCCCTCAGCCCGACATCATTAATGCATCAGTAAGCAGTTTCAACAAGGACGATTTATTAGGCATCTATAGTGGTGAGGAACTTCAGAAGCTCTACCACCTCGATCAGCAACGACAACGCAACGCTCCTTATCAGCCCCTATCAGTAGTTACCGCTTCTGGTCACCCACCGCTGATGCTCCCATATCATCTTCTATAACACTTGCTGAACACATGCTAATGCTGTCACCCGTGTTATGAATATGGAAGCCATCCCTTTCCAACGCCTCTAATCAAAATCTTATCAGCATCTATTTGTACCGCCAATAATGTTCATTGTCCCATACCATCATCATATCTGAGATCAAACATTAGTAGAAGCTGGTAAGAGCTGCGCTATGGACTGTTAACTCCATGTCTGACGCCTCTTGTCAAACTTTTTCTCTCTTTCTGTACCCAACAATAATATGCCGTCACACCCTATAGTACTTCGATCAAGTTCCATGAGCCACTAGTCCCTATGAATTTCGTTAGCAAACAGACAGACGCGACGACACGCACGACGAACATAGCAGGATTATTATATAGTGAGAGTACGCGGCGGAAAGCGGGCATGAGAATCGTAAATGGCGCTTCAATCGCGCGCGGACGTGTGGCGAGTTTCCCTTAAAGGAACGGTATTAGACCAATTAAGACTAGAATGTCCTGAAAGTGCAATATGACAAAGTAGGCAACTGCAGAGGCTGTGTTACTTCGAAAAGGCGAAAAGTGGCAAGAAAAACGCAGGGCGGGCAGTTTTTAGGCCGCAGTGGGTTTTTTTTGGTGGCCCGCAGAGCGCGCCCGTAGCCGGCCTATATCGCCCGTGTCCATCTGACAGCCACTATTGTCGGCCTCTCTCGCCAGCCGTTTGTCCTGGTCTTTCTCCATCAGCTCGCTGTACGACTCGCTTTTTACATGCACCACGAAATAATGGTGGATCTTGACCATGCTTATGCTCGCGTCGCGATGAATCACGATCAGTTAGCAAATAAAAATACTGGTGGGTCGGGATTTTGGGCTTTCTTCTGTTTTAGTCTCTGTCACTAGGCACACGGCAAATCCTATTTTAGATTGTATTAGCTAATGATAGTGTGCAGTCGCGGGAGTTGCCTTTGATTTTTTGCACTACCCATTCGATTGTAGCATCGAATTTCATGTAGACAGGACATACTGGACATTTATGTCTATTCTTGGTCATACATTGTCTACTCGACCAATATACCACTTAAACAATCGTTATTAGAAGACGCGACGTCGCACGCGACTATCACTGCTGCGGCGAATTACGATTCTCCTGCCACATAGCCGGGTACGCTGCACATCAGTAAAAGGCGTCCTGAACCTATCACATGTTATGAACAATCAAGAATTCCATAACTACGAGCTGTATTAGTGAATCACGTAAATTAGGACTACTTAAGTAACGCGGAAAGATTAAATTCATTGGATTGCGCATGGGCCAGCTCTTCACGTCCATGTGCAGGCCAAATGCCAAAGAACACCACGATTTCCAGTGGAGGTGTAACGCGTGGCACCATCGTGGAAAGGGAAAGATAAGACGTCAGACTTCATCACTCTCAATCCTTGCCCGCTTACTAGTGGAAACTATGAAAATTTTCAACGCACTACTTATACCAAAGAAATAGCTAACTTCAATGTAATCGCTCAGATCAGCACTATGCCTAACGCTGTCTACTGAAAATAATAAGGTTTTAGTAGCAGATCAGTTGGTGTTAGGTACTTTGACACATGTTTGGTAATAACATTGTACGTACAGGTCTCGCGAGACGGACATCAATTCATAGTAACGCGCCTTCTCCGCTATGGGGTAGGCGTGCATTTGAACATGGCATCGGGCGGTTTCTCGTGAGAATATTCTCAATTCGGACAAACTGTTGTCTTGTTCTATGTTTGGAGAGCCATGATTACAACTGTGCCAAAACTGAAATATCTTACGGAAAGGGATTCTGAGTGCTTCATACGCTTCGACGTGAATAGCCATCTTCAATGCCTTTCATAGAAGACTAAAACTACTTAATGGGCTTATTAGAATAACGTCAGAGTCTGCCTTAGAATGCTGATAGAGCAAAGAATAACAAACGACTGTTAAGCAGGAATGACGAACGCCTTCAAAAGAAACGTTAAAAATACCACCGCGACACGATTTTCATCGCGAAACTTCTTTGACTGGATTGTCTTCAGCTGCAAATTTGATTGCGAACGCACAGGAACATAAACGCCACTATTGCCTGCAAGCTCTGATTGAAAGGGCGTACGTTGGATTGTTTCACCAGTGGTTTTTTTCCGATTAGATTTTTGGAAGAAACACGTAGTGCACCGCGCCAAATTCTGGGTATCTAAAGGTCTGTCAGCAAAGAGAATCATTCGCAGCTACAGACGCGAGCCGATGCGCTGCGTCCGCCCGAATTCAATTTTCGCAAATTTGGCGTTCTTCCCGCAACCGACAAAGTTTGGCGTATTTATGGTTTAGAGCCTTTATTCACTTAAAAATAGAGGACTATGCACGAATTAGCTCCTATAGTTCTCTTCCTTTTGCCCCTTTGAGGTTTCTTTTGTAATCTTGGCGCAGCAGAAACCGTTCGCAATGGCCATTCTTGTCATGTAGTTGAAGTTTTTTGCGTTGCTTTCCTGTTAACTAGGCTTTCTGGGGCCGTATGCTATACTCCCCCTCGAGGGGAGGGATCCCCTTCCCTGTATGCTACACTTCCCCCGAAGGCTTTGGGGGAGAGGCCACGCCTACCAAATTAGGGGGAGAGCTCCCCCAACAACACGTGTTGGGGAAGATATCCCCTGGAACAGTTTTTTAGCTTATTTCCCATTTGTTTTGAACTTTTCTTATTTCTTCATGTTACAGAAACACTCCTAACCACTCTACCGATTTTTTTTTCATCTCATTACTTTTTACACAGTGTTTGGAGAGCTATTCTATGCTATTGTCTGACCGCACTTTTACATTTTCAAAAATGATCACTTCTTCTTTCTTAGGATCTATTATAGCTTTTTATTCAACGTGATCGTTTTCTTTTCAATCTTAATAATATATATTTTATATTATATATGATAATAATAAATGTATATATTTTATTTATATATTGAATACTATACACATATATATCAGTAATAATGAAAGTCGTGTATTATATACAGCAATAATAATATATGTAATATATGTTGTATGAGTTCGCAGCGGCTGCCAAACCATGCCGAGTTCGCCTCTTTGAAAAAAAAACTCAAGCGCACTTGTTCAAACCCTTTTCATTAGGGTGCTCCATTTCATTACAACAGCCCAGAGGTAAATTCAAAAGGCTCATTCTACTACGATGAGCATCGTTACAACGATGAACTTCATCGTTTATATTGGAGTCATTCGTGATGATCAATAACTAATAAGTTATCGAGTAGCAGTTAAGAGAATCCGTTCAACTAATTCTTACTGGTAAGAGAATCCGTTCAACTAATTCTTACTGGTTTCACAAAGTCCTCTGAAACAAATCTGGATGTACTAAATAAGGTAGAGAACTCAACTTAGGGGACTTACTAACCATAAGGATGCCCTACCTGGATCGTGAGTCGCACTATTCTCTTCCTCAGCTCCTCTAAGTCAAAGACCATTACTAGATGATCCTAATATGGTACTGCGATGGGAAGGTCCGTATGAGGCCTCTGAACCAACTGTGGCAACGGGATAGCAAAGGAGCGCCCCAATGAAAAGGATTCAAGCACATTACACAGATATTACATATTACATTAATTACACACAATACAAATACATTTCTATATATGTTATATGTTGTTGCATTGCCCATACTCAAAATGAGTGCGCGTTCGGAGAGCGGAGGACATAATGATACAGGGCCGCTATGACAGTGAATAACATGTCGTTTCTTACGCTAGGTGGAATAGATTCAGCCACTCTTTAATCTAGAGATTTCCTACATTTCGAACATTTAGACTGAGAAAGTATTTTGTTGAACGCGGATTCAAGAATGTTGAAAAAATTAATGTGGTCACCCCTATGACCTTGATTAATACACAATTCAGCCTGAAAATAGCTTTATGATAGCAGGGCAAATGATTGCAATTGATAATCATCACTTCTAGCTTGAGATTCTCCGAAATGTCACAGTGCAAAGCCAGAGGCTGGATGTACGGACGACCCTTCCCCCAAATTTGCGCCAGCCAACTCTGCGTCTCTACCGCTTCGGGGATCCCCTCGAGTGTAGCATACGGCCGCTCTGGGGGACGTCCCCCTGGGGTGTCTTCCCCTAGAGGGGACCCCTCCCCTCGAGGGGAGTATAGCATACGGCCCCTGGAGCAGCGTGGTGGGCAACATGCCAAACATTACTTTCTATTTTGACGGCTTGCGAGCATTACGGAGCAAACAGATTTTTTGCCAAGGATATCGGTCTTTCTACTCCCATTTTTTTTTCTCTGGAGTAGCTGAGTATTCAATGTTTCTGTATCGCTAGCGTTAACATTGAGCATTTTTCGCATCAATGCATTATGACGCAAATCCGAATTCATTGTCAGCCGGCCGAGCGTGAAATTGTAGTTGTACACGGACTGAAGGTCGTGTTCACCAAAGCCCGATGCACTCACGCACCCCTATTCCCATTGTCTTGAGAAACGTTTTCCTCATATTCTCCTTTCGCTTACGTCAATGACTTGCTATTCTTCATATACTAGTAACAGGTTCAAGATATTTTAACTTTATGAGAAACTCCAATAACGAATACCCATTCATTTTCAAACTTGATTTGGCATAAAAAAATATAACATTATTGCTAAACTATGCGCTTATTTCAAATCGATAACTCTTAGTTGCATGGTTAGGCTGCGATATAAAAAACAAACATAAAGAAAAATGTTGGGCATACACCCAATGAGCTTACTGGAAGAGAATCTGTAAATCTTTTTGCTTACATGTTTGCTGTGGAAGCTGCTCTATTCTTACCAACGCTGCATGTTGAATAATATTGGGCAGTCATTCTCAGACCGTGGGTCTATCACGGCTGTGTGTCTACCCTAGCGGAACCCTCGTTCTACCAGGACGGGCATTTTTTTATCACCAAACATTCTTTCTTCTGTTTTTTTTTGCGCTTAGTGGAGCATTCGCTCCATCAGCAGTTACAATGAGTGCAATACTTTTGATAAATAATGAGATGAAGAATTCATATAGCATTAACTGGAAATTATTTGACTGCGGTAAAGCCCTTCAGATTTACAGGTGCGTTCGTTTAAAACCACGTTCATACCTTGCGGAACTGGAGAATCGGCGAATTGACGTAATTAGGGGAATCGGAGAAACCACGACAAGCAGCGCATTCGTATCGAACTGGAGAATCGGCGATCCTCCAATTCTGTGTTTCTTCAGATAGCATGGCATAAACGCGGCCTGAGACCCCATCGGAGGGGGGCTCTCTTTAGAGTTTTTTAAAGAGCCAATCAATGCTATATGACTTGTGGCACGTGAAGGCTCATTTATGATACCGCAGTCGCCTGTCGCTGGATGCCATAAGGCTGCGTTCATACTTGTGTCCGCGTTCTGAGAGTTTCGAGCGACGAGGAAAGTGTAGGTATTGATCTAACGTAGGCCAGCCTACAGCAGCTTTCTGAGATTGGCAAAGTATGGATATTGATCTAGCGTTCTGAGCGCCTGCCCGCCAAATTCTCAAAACTACCTGCGAAACGCTCGAGACGCTGGCGTGCGCTAGATCGATACCTCTACTTTCCTAGTTGCTTGAAGTGCTCAAAACACTGGTGTAAGCCCGAAACGCTCAAAGGCTGTTATGCGCTCAGAACGCTGACGCAAAGTATGAACGCAGCCTAAAGTTGGGAATTTGAGTAAGGCCAAGTTTGGTATGATCAACTCCTGCTGTACAAGGGGTGTTCCGTAGCTGTAAGGACAGTGAATGAACTCATAGGTATTCAAACAAATGTCTAACCTATGGACAGTATTATAGCTGGTGTTGTGAAAAATACGGAACCAAGTCTGTGTAAAGCTTTGCTTTTATGGTAATGTTCTTGAAAAGTTAGAGGTATCTTCAGCTCGTTTAGTGCCAGGAGGGAGTAATTGTGATTCTGTTTCTACGAAATGCTTTGCTCGCATTAGTGCATTCGTTTTGCGACATCGAATTGATTCTGTAGGTGTGCTTTTTTCAGGTGCCGGCTGTCGCCGGTGTGTTTTATGGTGGACACCATGAGCTCGTATGCAAACAGTAGTACGGGTAGGCGTCGATTGATCACAAAGACAGATGCAGAAGAAAAAGCTTTGGACAAGATCACACGAGAAGTAAGTTTTACTGTCGATCTGTCTACCATTTTGAGAATTTTGGCTTTATACTTATGGAGTGTGGGTGTATCTAGCTGCATGTCCTTCGAAGCGATCACATACTATTGTGGGTAGTGGTGTTCA
>MU932387.1:0-11446 GCA_036418165.1 Cooperia oncophora | reverse complement strand
TTTTTTTCAGGGGGGGGCGTGTGGTTGTTGTTGGGAGAGGGACTGCCGAAGAGCTATACAACTACTATTTCCAATAATTGAAAATGGTAGTTATAGCCGACCTACCCCCAACTTGACAGCAAAATTTTGGGAAAAAGCCAGCTTTTTCGGGAAATCCCGTTTCGGTAAAACTGGTAGGAGGTTGGAGAGGATCTGAGAAATTTTCCTGTTTCATATTGGGTATATACCCTCGCCCCCCCCCCTTTCGCCACCCCGCTCCGCGTGACGGAAAATTCTTCGTCTAAAAAATGGTGGAAAAAGTGGTAGGAAGTTGGGAAAATCTAGGAAAGTGGTAGGTAGCATGGGGAGGGGGTCGTATTTGAGGATGGAATTAGGGGGGGGGTCGTATTTTTCAGGAAATGATCACAACGCGATGGCGTGCCCGCCGTGGTTGTGTGCACAAATCTCAGTTCCAAGATTTTTCTCAGTTTGTTCGTCGGGGGGGGGGGAGGGGCGGCGGGCGGGGAGGGTCATCTCTAACGAGCTACTGATTTCATGTATCAGTAATTGGAGTATGTATAACATTCCAGAAGCAATGCAAGATTACGAACCCCACACCTCGAGCAAATTCCATCCACTCTCGGCATCCAAATATGATCTCCTGATTGTTTCTCCTGGCCTGCCCCCTTAGCCAAAGAGAGCCTTTATTTCTCCATTCATTTGCGGACACAAATTGTCCGCTCGTATAAAAACGAGTAATAGAAGTAGCTCGCCAGGATTACTGAGGACTGGTAGCTGATAACTATAGGGTAGTGGCACTCAAAAGATTCCAGCTTCAGGAATTTTCCACCGCTCCGAAGCTCCTTCCCCTTGAGCTTGGGTAGCAACCGCTTCTCCATTGCGGGAAATGCAAAATTGTACAAGCAGCCCTTTGAATACCCCCTTGCAAGGTCATTAGCGTCTATTTACTCTTGTATTCCTTCTACAACGCTAAAATAATTCCACTAAATTTTGTAGTTATTCATGTTGTGTTGTGGTTGTTATCCCTTTATTGGGTATGCAAGCAGATTGTTACTATTACTACAGCTACTCTTCTATCTTTTACTACCGTACTAATGCGCATGTATTTTATTAAAATTTATCAACGATGGGAGAAATTGTGTAGTGGAGAGTGGCGCCGTTGCAATGGAATCTGAAACAGAAAGGGATATAGATCTATTTATTTATTTGTTGACTCAGTGGAAAAGCCAATATGACGCACGTGGGGCCTCAATAGTAGGGCGGACGCTGTTCGGCTTGGAAGGGGCGTTTTGCGCTCCAGCTAAATCCATTTGTTAGATCACCTTAACTAACAGGTCTTCCTTTGGTGAAACCTGTAAACGCAAGGTAACCTACAAAATGGTACAAGTGAGCCGCCCACTCTGATGGCAGAAGTTTTCAGCTCAGGAGTCTAATATATTTCCTTATTGGTACACTGTGATTGGTCCATTCTGATCTAGATTTACTGCAGCACCTTATTCGTGGCTTGTTCTTGTGTCTTCTAGTTGCGGTCCTGCAAGTAACCAGCGCGGAGCTAACCCGTGTCACCAAGCCTCCGAAACCTTACTTCCCAGCAACCCTGCCTGCTTGAACCCCTTCCCAACTGCATTGGCACCATTGGCGTCGAGTGATGCTGCTGAATCCTTTTCCAAATGAGCGCTGGCAAAATTTTTCGACGTAAGCTTGCACGCGCTTTGAATGGGTGGAGAGGAAGGTATACGGTAATGATCGTTGTTCGCTCTCCTTTTTTCCTTCCTTTTTCTCGTCACCCTCTTTTGGATGCCCTACTCATTTAATGCATTCAAAAATTGTAGTTACGACTAAATGCAATGTTCCCTACAAAGTAGCTTGTCGTCTTCAACCCGGTTTTGTCCTCTCATGCAGGGTCCGTGCCTGTATGGGTACCTGAAGGCGATAGTATTCTGGTGAACTTGGGCGTGAGTCAATCAAGGATTTCACACCTTCACCTTGTACATCGCTTGCGCTGCATCAGCACTGTCCTAGAGATGAAGCTCGGAAGGTTCCAGTTCTAGCTTTTTACTAATACATTCATTGATGCGGCACGCATTCCATTTCTACGCAGAATCCAGTAGTGGCTGATTGAATGCGACATTGCCCATTCAGAGGCCAACCGTGCGCTTTCGGCGACGGGAGGGGGGGGCATTTTGTACCTTCACTGCTTTACTAGTTCCGGTTCACAAGTTCCGCTCTGGTGAAACCTGTGAACTCTTGTGAAGCTGGAGCAAGCTCGTCTAGCCACCATGGTAAAACCCGTCAACTCTTGTCTTGCTCATGAAAGAGCTCTCTAGATGGGTCGGAGTGTAAAATGCCTTCCCGTCGCCGAACTGCGCCCAACCGATGTACAAATTACTGTTTCAATCCTTGCCAGGTGAACCTTTTACAAGGTTTAGGTTCTGGCGTAGAGAGCTTGGTTGAGAGCGCGCAAACCGAGCCAGGATTTGATCTCCCATGCCTGATAAGTGGGCCACCTCCAACTGCACCACCTTCATCCTCCTCTTCAAACAACACACAGTTTGAGAAGAGTGGTATGGACCTGAACTAATATCTGTTCTCCGCAAAGCTGTCAAGTGGACAACAATTTGGACGGCATTTGCTTACGTAGATGCCCTTAATGTCGCTTTGATTGCTGAAGGCATTTCACTGAAAGATAGCCATGTGTCTTTTTGTGCCTCTAGAAAATCTTTGAAGTAGTAAATAATCAGGTGATCTCAGTTTTCTGTCGTGCGCAGAAATACGAGTAATCGGGGGGCGTCGTTACGATTTAGATGTTGGACGAGTTAGTAGGAACCCCGCACGGTACGACCCGTCTTTGCTAGTGCGGAAAAAAGCGAGGCAAAACTGTTAAAGACGCTCTCAAAAAAAAAACAGGACAACCTCCAGCATTGCAGCCCTACAATGAAACATTACAAGAAGGTAAAACGAAAGCGCATTGGAATATAACGCGCAGGTGGGCTCTGGACGGGAGTGGCGGAGGTGGGGCATTTTGCACTTCCGCTACTTCCAGTTGTCTTGTTGGGCTATTATAGGCATAAGGCACGATAGTTTAGTCCTCGGTGTAAAATGGTAGCAGAGGTGTGGTGGGAAAAGGACGAAAAGGCGAAGCAAAGCGGTCTAAAACCTGCAAAAAATTATTCTTCACACGACTCAGAAAGCAGTTTTGGACGAGTTCCCCGTTGGCATCGTGCCAATAACCGCTACGTAGATACAGCTGCACTGGTATGTCTATGCAGCACCGCGGCCGCTCCTATCAATCGCTTCACTTCATATCGTTTTCGCTTATGGAACGATACGAGCATCAGCCTCGGCCTGACATTTGTGGGCGTTCGGGTCGGTTTTTGCAGGTTGATAGGGCGCAATAAAAGCACCTTCTTTGGAAAAGGCGTCACAGCGCTCGCTCAGGGACGCCCAACTCTGTCCTGCTAGTCATATTAATCCTAAACCTCTTGGGAATTTATCGTGCCACTTGCCTTCAGATAGAGAACTGTGAAACCTCGGAAGCCCTTAAAGGAGCGGTCCGCGATGACCTATGAAATTGCAAGAGGTTACGTAAGAAGGTACTGCGGTCCGGGTAGGCAACCTTGTGCCAGTTTTTGCGGCGGAAAGTTGTACGATAAAGGAAATTAGGCGCAAAGTTGGCTTACAGTGGCACCTTCTTTTTTTCGTACGTGGTCCGCCTCCAGACTCCGCCTCTAGAGTCGCCCTTCCAGTCGAAGGTAATGCTCCCTGGCAAAGTATCATGGAGTGGATGCATTCAGTGTCTCTTGTAGAGTCATAGGGTTCATTACTGGGAATCAGCCGACGGGAATCGTCCCAGCGCGCGGTCTTTTCGGTCTTTTACCTCTACAGTTGTTTGAGGCTAGAGGAGGCCTGACGAATGCGTTTCCAACGTTCCCTTTGGCATTTTCTCTTCATAGATGGTTCACTTGGCGAATTTCTTCCACATTTCTGCAAAATCGCCTACTTTTTATCGTGCCTTTAAGTGATACCAGCCAGAGCTTGTAGAGACGTGAAAAATGCACATGACGATGGAACAGCGAAAGTCAATGCTCCCTCCAAGCTACTGCGATGAAAATGACTTTCACAACGACTCACGAAGTATTCATTATCTAAGAAATGACAAGTATCTCTTCTCTGAACAATAAGAATTTTCTTCGACACAGACCTTCGGGATTATGAAAAATGCAACGGTGAAGAGCTTATCATCGCTTTTCTTCAGTACTGGAGTAAACAATTATGGCTTCTATTTCAAGGAATGCGTCGCCGAGCATTCGTCGTGATTTCAATAATTGTAGTTTTTTTAGCTTTTTTTGTTTTGACGTATTTCCCATTGAGCTTTTGTATTTCGATTTTATGCCACGACGATCCTTTTCTCCTTCAGTGTCTGACCATTTGTAGAGCTGGAAATAATTTGAAAATGCATGAACGCAGTGAATATGCTTTAGAAAGGCACACTAGCCACCTACTGACCTCTTAAAGTCGTGCTATTTCGCCTTCCCCTTCCCCTCGGATTTATGTCAACGAAATAAGACTTTTTAGATAAATTTATGAGATAAATTCATGAATAAGTAATAAATTTATGTTATCTGAATAACTCTATTCGAGTAATGCTATCGGTTAATAATCCGGATTAAGTTAATCCAGATTATAGTTCATTATTTAAGGCACCACCTTTTAGCACCTCTCCACAATCACCTTTTAGCTTGGCTGCCATTCCCGTATACGATGAACAGATCCGTAGCCAGACTCAGTGTACCAATTCGTCACATAAAAGTACTTGGTAGGAAAGCAAGAGGCTTCAGCTCAGTTCTGACCACGCCTCCTTTGGCCCGGATCCACCCGTAATATTTACATACCCACCGCAGTATGTCGACGGGGGCATTTTGCACTTTTGCTTCTTCCCATCGACGTGTCGACCTATCTAGACAGCCTCTTCTCGAGTTGACAGGTTTTAACATGATGGCTTGACGACCTTGTTCCAGCTTCACAAGAGTTCACAGGTTTCGCCAGAGTGAGACATGTAAACCGGAACAAGGAAGCAATGATAGTACAAAATGCCCCCCCCGTCGACATACTGCGCATCCACCTACATTACTTTAGCGACCATGAGCTCTCTCACCGCGGCTGCCTTTTGCAGCTCTGCGCTTCTGTTCGTCGCATTCTCGTACGATGCTGAAAATCAGCGAAGCCGTGTTGGGAACTGTTTTCAAGGGTCCCGCTTTCCTTTTCACTACGACCAAGGACCTCCCATAAAAAAATCATATTCAACTTGTCTTGCATTTTTTTCATTCAAGGCTGATAGGTTGTGTTCAAAACGTTTTTACTGCAATCTTCGATTCTGATCTAGCGCACCTTCTTGCCCTTCGTACTACCTTCTTTTTTCCTGTTTCTTTGGCCTATTCGTTACATTTAGCTCCTTCTCGGCCGAATTCTTGAAGAAAAACTGTACACTTACCCTATGATCCTTGCCATTTACCGCACGGATGGGTCCACAGCTATTATAGCGTGCCACTTTCTCGCTCATAATGCACCGAAACGTTTAGGTTAGTGGTACAAGAGTGCTGTCTCCATACTCAGCCCGCTCTATTCACAAGGTGCAGCGCTTTGGTCCTTCAAGGAAATACGCGCTCAGCGATAGAGCGAGAGAGCGCAGACAGCTAGCGCGTTTGGCTAGGGTTAGGCGCCTGGCTAGCTGTGCGGCGGCGCGGGCTAAGTGTATAGAGGACACATGGGTGTCATTGCATTTCGGCCCATTCCCGGGCACGTTTGACCGTTGAAAGTGGCACGCTACTGCAGCTGCGGACTCATTCTCCCTGGGCCAAGATCCATAGAGGTAGGTGTAGAGTTTGTCTTCACCTACATTTCACCTTTTCACGTCGGTCACGACATGCCCTTTTTCTAAAATATTGAATAAATACACTCAATCCAAAATCTCTGAGATGGGGTACGTGGCTGCGTACTTATATGGAGTGTGGCAACGGCTGAGCTTCTCGTGAAATATTTTGATTTCGGGACAGTTTTAATCAATCTAATCATCACCAATTTGTCTCTGTCCAAGACGAAACAAGAAAACAGTTGTCTCAAGTTGAAATATCCCACGAATAAGCCATGTTCGAATGCCACGCCTACTCCGTCCTAGGGATAAGCAGTGTAAATGAGTTTGAATCCCATCATCTGTGATGCGCTTTAGGGATCAGTTTCAAGTTCTCTGGTAGCCTTTTCAGCCTAATGAGTTCTTCTTCTCGAATTACTCCACTTCAAGGAAACTCGAACTTTCCCATTTTTTGTGCTCAAAAACTCCAGTGTGGCTGCAGGTCGTTCCATTTTTCAGCGATTTTTCCGTATCATTTTATTTGATTTTCAGAAATAGTCGCGTGCACTAGTCTTTAGCGTGGTCGATGGATGTGGTCCGGCAAAGCCATGCTTCATTTATGTGCATCCTTTATGTGGTGCTAGGTACGTGACGTCTGCTTTGATTTTTTGGGAGGTTTTACCAGTAACTTTTTTTACCTTGAGTTGAATCGCGTTCCCATAGAAGCTAAACAGCCAGTAAGAAGCGGGATTATTTGTAAAAATGATCATAGGCGGAGGTGGTGTAGTGGCAAGTTGTGCTACTTTCTATATTTACAATCGCAGGGCTAACTGAGGGCAACCTCCAGGACCATGCTGGAAATCCGTTAGCTAATTGGTACTAATTGTTTGAGACGACAAAGGCACTGAATCGTACATTTGACTCCCCCTAAGTCATTGAATAGCACGTTCTGCACTCGAAAACCACAGTGAAGCTAACAATAAGTGAAGGTAGGATGCGTAGAGCATCCCGAAAAGTAGATAATCAATGCCAAAACTTTACCTTTTTGATGGGATGGGTCAAAGGTCAACTTAGGGACTGAGGGATCCTGGGCTAGAAATCACAAAGTGCGGGTCCTGTACAAGTCACAGACGAGAAGAAGTGAATAAAGGCAGACTCCGCTCTCAACCGATTCCGCATTTGCCACCACACCACCTCCGTTATAGGGTACATCCATTTTCGCTAATAATCGCGATCTTACTGGCTTCCTAAGATTTCTTCCTTGTCCAAGCGATTCTGCGCGTAATCGCAAAAATTGACCCCTTTTTAGCGACTCAGCGACTGATGAGGGCGCTAGCGCTATGGCTGAAAGAAGTTGCAGTTATCTACGGTATACCGTACTCTATACCGTACACAAGTGGGACAAACTTTGCGGTCACGCACCGGACGACTTGGGCAAGGAAGGAGTCCTACGATTTGGCTGAGCGCGCAGATTGTCTCTGAATGAAACCAGACTAAGCGGAAAAATCGGCAAATTTCGGGAATGGGGGAGGTAGAGCGTTGACGCCACTGTACCACCTTGCATATTGTCTACACATGTCACTGCCTAGCCACAGGTATGGGGAAAATTGGGAATCATTTGAGAGAATTATTTCGGACATTTTTCGGTGGGTGGTAGCGAGAAGCAGCCTTTCCGCTATCTTTCTCCACCATGTTGAACATTTTGATTGTTGCTATAGCTACAAGGAAGTGCTGGCCACTGTATTTTAGAGGCTGCTGGATTTCCAGCACCCGATCAGAAAGGAAAAGCAAAAATAGTCGAAAAGACAAATACACAACACAAATAGTATCACTATAATATTAGAGCTCTTTCCTAATTACCGTACATTGTTTATTTTAGTGAGCTCATTACCCTAAGTCATGGAGTTCACTAAGTCCATCTGCACTATTTGTTTTGAAAAATAATCGTCGCTTCTCATGATTTCGTAATTTCCTGTTTCATTATGCTCTCCATAAACAGAGAAGAAGTTTAATAGCATTAATAGCAGAGGTGGGATGGGGGGGAGGGAAAGGTTTATCATACTATTGCTTTTACTGGAAATAACTGAAGACTCAATAGAAAACCAATCTTTTTCAGGAGCGTTTCACTTGTTTGTAATGCGATGAATATTTTGGTGATTCTTTTAAGTGTAGGTGCTCGACGGCGATATCTTTATCTAGCTGCTTATAATGTTGGTGAAATGGTAAATGGTAAGCTCATCTCGAATAGCTCATAATGCACTCATAGTTGATATCGTCGCAGTCAGTCGGGGCGGTGTCACTAGGGGTAGAGTGAGCTCCGCCGCTGCCTTTTCTACCAATAGTGGCCGATTAATGAACGACTCTGAAAGAAACCAACCAGTAGTAGAGAACGCCGGGGGTGGGCTCTTGAACGCTCCTTGACACCACGCCGACTGATTGCGACGATATCAGTGGTATATACCCAGGTATGGGCCCAGGGCCAAGGATGTAGGTAGAGAGTGGGGAGCAGGCAACTTCTCTCTCTCAAATTAAATAGCTGCTATCTCCTAGTTGTTTTACTGCAGCATCGCAAGTTGAATCTATTAGGTCTTGGTGCGAATGTCGCTCACGCTGCGGCCTTGCCACATCTCCCACAGTAATCTTACCCTGTTTGCTCTTGATGTTGTTTTCAAAGGAACGTCGCGTCTAGCTTTTTTGTCGAGAGCCAGCCCGAAAACCGCGTCAAAATCGCAATGAGAAGTAAGGGCAGTTTGACGAGGGGGAGGGGGCATTTTGCACTTTCACTGCTTCACTACTTCCGGTTTACAAGTCTCACTCTGGTGAAACTTGTGAACTCTTGTGAAGCTGGAGCAAGCTCGTCTAGCCACCATGGTAAAACGTGTCAACTCAAGAAAAGGCTATCTAGATGGGTCGACACATCGATGGGAAGCAAAATGCTGCCCCCCCCCCCGTCACCAAACTGCACCAAGTAATGCTTTGTTTCAGCTGTCAGCTACATCCTCGTTGGAATAGGACGTGGCCAAGCTAATGCCCAAGGAATATTGTTCACTTCTATGAAAGCCTACGACTGCTTCACTAAGGTGGGTTTTTCGATCTACCAATTCATCTATGTATAGACCCCTCCTGCACCGCGATGCTAATTTTCGTGCCAAATGGAACCTTCCGTCATGAGGTAAAAAAGAGGCTTTGAAATTCTTCACTCTGTCAATATAGAAGTCCCCTCTCAGTTTTATCCCCCGAAAATCTGAGGTGGGAGAAAAGGGAAGAGGTACATAGGGTTGGACTTCGAGGAGGGAGCGCATGGCTCTGGCGCAGAAATGGAGGGGTTCATGCTAAACAAGCAATTTCCGTCGTAGACCTCGGACGGGTCCGGAGGACATGCACTCTGCGGTACTGCCGATCTCAAGGGACTATTAGGTTGTCCGGAAAGTTCTCAGCGTTTTGTGCACCTATTTTTGTACATTCACTGCTGATTAAAAACTCATTCTGCCTTGCTTCTCAGTAGCACATCCTGTAGAGAATTTCTTGCGCTATCTGATGGTATAATTGCCGATTGCTTGATAAACCCCCTTTTTTCAAGATTTTTTCAAGCATGTGAAAAGAGCACTTCGGACGATTTTTTTCTTCGACTATAAATTGGGGCAATCCGCAATCGAAACAGCTCAACAAATTAACCAGTCATGAGGCAATAGTGCTAGAGAAAGCACCGTGCGGCAATGGCTCAACAAATTTCGTTCAGGAGATTCAGCCTTGAAGATGAACCTCATGGCGGTCGACCTAAAGCAATATCTGACGAGGATTTTGAGGGGATTTTGGAGGCTGACCCATCCCAAACAGTTCGAGAGATTGCAGAAAAGCTAGGCGTTGGCAAATCCAGTGTTGCAGATTGTTTGAAACGCATTGGGAAGGTGAAAAAACTCGACAATTGGGTGCCCCACAATCGGAGTGACCGGCAGGAATCGGCACGTCTCGAGGTTCCTTCTTCACTGCTTTTGCGCAAAAGAATTGACCCGTTTTTGAACGGATTTGTCACCTGTGATGAAAAATGGATCATGTATGATAACAGGAGACGTTCCGGACTGTGTGTTGGATTGTAGGACATAAGAACCACGAGGTAATTTTGACCGCCGAACCTCAACGAAAAAAAAATTCTGTCACGTTGGTGTCAAATCGCTGCGTGTAATCCACTATAACTTTTTAACACCAGGCCAAACCAACACAGTAGAACCCTACTGTGAAGGAATCAACAAAGGTATCGAAAATTTTGTCAGCTGCAGCCAACACTTATCAAAAAAATAAAGGGTCCGATTCCTTTGCATGACAACGCCCGCCCACACGTTTCACAAATCACTATCCATAAATTGAACGAATTGGGAGTTGAAGTTCTACCTCACCCACCATATTCTCCAGACCTTTCACCAACCGACTATCACCTTTTCAAACATTTTCAGAACTTCCTTGCTGAAAAATACTTCATCAATTAGGACCAGGCAAAAAAGACCTTCGTAGATTTCGTGGATTCTCGACCACCCAGTTTTTCCTTTTATGGGATTTCTCGACTGCTGTCACATTGGCAAAAGTGTGCTGATTCGAATGGTGCCTATTTCGATTAAATCCGATGAGTATTAAAAAAGTTACGATCGTTTAAAGTGAAACACCCAAAACGCTGAGAACTTTCCGGACAACCTAGAAGGCATGTCTGGCACTAAGCTATGGAAGAAAATCTATGGATGGAATGAGCTCGCAGCGATATTTTCCGATGACGCTCTGCTGCGTGGCTTGGAAGGGGCATGCACATGACAAGCGCAAACTGTTTTGCCGCAGACTCGTGTACTGCGGGCAGTGATTCGGTTTCAGATTTGAGGGTCAGTTGGCTCTGAACTCTGACAGGAGTGCTGTCTATGTAGGTAAAGCCTAGATCTGGAGCGTACACTAACAATTCTGAATGAAGTTCAACGAAGTGAGCATTTGGCCCCTCATACTACGCTTTTCAGAAGCGTACAAAGAGTTAAGCGCAGTGTAGATATATCCCTCTTACTTTAGGGATGCGCCACGCCCCAACTTACAGACATGAACAGTTCTACAGCGGCCTTGATTGCGTAGGCTATGCAGAACAGCAGCTGCTGGATCCAGACGACAGGCCAGGATCAGTGTTTCTGTCTTCTCAGACAACCCTGTCACCAACCGACCCCCTCCCCCCCCCAAAGAGAAAGAGACGCCCTCTCGGTAGCAACGCCACCACCACCGCAGTATCCTTCCAGCCAGATTTCATTTCTCTTTTATTTTACAGAAATTACTGGACGCATTCGTTGATTATTGGTACTGAAGTGCTGGCCTACTTGATGATTTTGATTGCTCTCGAACGGTTTTTCGCAGTGCTCAAACCTATGGCCTACAAAATTATTTTCCAAGAAAGGAACAAAGTTATCTTCCTATTTTTCATACCTACTGCATGTCTGGTGAGTTTTTTATGTTAGTATCTTATCCTTCTTCTGAAAGTGGTGCAGAGCGTAACCTCTAGATAATCCTGAAGGTAAAACCCGCGATCATTCGCCAGCATAGTGGATATTAGGGGTTCGCTTGTAGACGAAAAAGGTG
>MU932385.1:0-10927 GCA_036418165.1 Cooperia oncophora | reverse complement strand
TAGCTTTCCGAGCTACAATATAAACCATTACCAAATACTGATCAATAATCACCTCTGCACCATTTTCTAGTAAAATCCAGAGACCTTTTCTTTGGAGTCCCGCAGCTGTTCTGAAAAAAACATCTATATACAAATCATATAAACCCAAAACTTCATACACATGAAAAATGAATGCTGACTTACTTCTAGTCTCGACCCTTGCCAGTACAACTGGCTCACGGAAGTATAGGGCAATTCCTTCTGGCTTCCTGTATACGAATTTATCCTATAAGGCAAAATTTTCTTCATCGATTTCGGTTTATTTTTTTGCGATACTCTTCCTGACGTTCTACTCCAACTTGAGCCAAGATGTGTAGGATGGCAACTGGCACACTACCCCAGGAGCAGGCAGACTTACGCAGTCACTTTCAGAATAGTAGCGTGGATCTCTCTGACCAGAAACGCACAACTTCCTCATACCAGCAAATGTGCGGTTCACTGTTCAGGAGATCCATGCTGCGGCGACGCGACGGAACGGTACCAAGTATCGTCACAGTATCTGCTATCTGAGCTAACTTTTGAGGTGAAAAATTTACACTGGGTTAGGTAAACTAAGAATCTGAATGTAAGACACTTGAAAGAGGCATCAACAACTTATTGCAAAAAAACTCCAAAGAAAAATTCAAATGTATTCGCAAAATTTTTGTTTCTATTCCTACCAGTATTTCAGATCGCTGAAGAAGGTTCTAAGCCCGTAAATATCCGAAGGAAGGAATAAAAACAATGAAAATTCGTGCGAAAACTTTTGGATCTTTAGAGTTTTTTTTGCAATAAATTTTTGGTGCCTCTTTCATGTATCTTACATTCAGATTGCAATGAGGCTTCGGGACAGCACAATACTAAGAAAACTAAGAATTACTAACTAGTTCACGCATTGCCGCGAACATACATCTTACAACCCGTGCCCTTGCAGCGAGGCTTGCATGCCCCTGCAAACGTTGCAAAAAACCGCGTAACAATTCTCGCGCACAGAGAAGGGTCAGTCCATAAAGCCAGACACGTCTGTACAGCACCTAGCACCAGCACATCAACAGGCATTCGATGGGCGACTTTACTGCGTAAGACGTTAAATGGCTGCCTATCGCGCGGTGTACAGCGTACCATAACCTCGTCATCCGGGCAGTTGATTAGGGCGGTCGTCAACGGGCCGCAGCGCGTGCCAGGAACTATTTGCTTTTCCAGGCTAATTTAGTCATTTTTTCCACCTTGTGAAGATAAGGAGCTGCTAATCTGGGAAAAAGTAGCCAAAACAGTGAAAAGTTGGAAAAAATGACTAAATTAGCCTGGAAAAAGCAAATAGTTCCTGGCACGCGCTGCGGCCCGTTGACGACCGCCCTAATCAACTGCCCGGATGACGAGGTACGTAAGATCGCGCTCTGCTAGGATAAGAAAAGCTGCTTTACGTAGACGCGCCCAAATCCTTTCCTCAACCTTTTCCTTGAGTCTAATCCCTCATTTCAAGTGTCCCGTCGTAGTGCTCATTCACGCGCAAAATGAACCCAAGCGATGATTTCGTAGAACAACAATCAAGTAGACCAACCTGGACACTTCTCCAAATACTTCACTTGGCGTTCCAACTCTTCTACTACAGTCAGTTTTCTATAAATGTCAGCACTCATCAACTGAAATTGCAGCCATTCAACTTCTCATTTTAGTCGTTTTATCATCAGGCCTGACAGCATGCCTGTGCTTTCTGCCACTTGCGCCACTGAGCGTCTCTGCGCGTCTACTTGTTCATCCAATGCTAAGAACAAAAAGGGGCCACTACAGAACTTTTTGTCCAACTCCTGTTTTTTTTTGCTTCCATGCAAGGTAAAAAAGCACCTACCAGATCATATTTAGACCCCAGAACCCACAATTTGCAACCATGCAATGTGTCTTTAAATTCGCGGCAAATTCTAACAAATCACACTCCAACTCGATTATCAAACAACGACTCTTTAAACAACATTCAAGTGGAAATCAGTAAATCAGGAATAACCTCGGTGCGGTGAAAAAGCGGCAAAATTTCATAGTTTTCACTTAAGTATACAAAAAAAGAAAAAAAACACATGCTGTAAATGATCAGGAATTTAGTGTAGTGTTGTACAATACCAAAGGAAAAAACAGTACAAATATCCAGCAAAAAACATATCTCTCAGAGATCCTTTAAGAGAAATTCAATGAGGATGCTACTCAAGGAAAAACGTCGCAGTAATGACGTTATAACGTTCATTTGATGAAAGAAGAAGGATCAACATGTGAATTAACAAGGATCAACTCAAATGGCGCTAATATACTTAGGGGTACGCGACATGTTTCTGCTCTGTGAAACTATGCCGTTACGAACTCCGGTCGTCTGTGCTCTGCTAAGCCTTGACTTTGGGAAAGAGGGGGTGGAAATAAGCGCACTGCCGCGTATCTCTCCCCTGAAGTACTAAAAATGTCATTTAAAAAAATACGTTTCAAATGAACAAGGTAATTATGGAATGAGATAATATTCAGATGACAATCGTGAAACGAGTCCCTATTTACAGTGAAGCTTGTTGCTTACTCACAAACTCCAGAAAACTACTGAGTGACCACGGTTCCTATTATAACGCGTTGACCTCATTAAGTTCTTTGACGATTTGACCTAGCTGAGCTAATGCCTGCTTCATAGGGATCTTTGGTGTGACGTTTATCGCCGGTGGGGCTGTCGTTGATGAAGATGTGAACACTGGTGGAAGATCTGGTGACTGCAGAGGTGCTGGAGATGTCATGAACGGCGGAGTGGTAGATACAGGAGGTGGGGAGATGTCTGATACTGGATTTTCAGCGAAGCGAGCCCTAAAAAAGTTGTATAATGTGAGAAGCATGAAAGAGTACCATTCTTCATGAGACTCAAAGACACTTTCCGCAATGACCGCTCGACAGGAGAGTGGGCGGGGACTCACGTTTATCGTGCCCTCCACATTGGTGCGCTCCTAAAACAGGGAAGGGGACGCTCCTATGAAGAGGGCAACGTGGCCGGGAAACCACGTTCGTCGTTCATCGCGGAAAGTGCCCTTGACTACGTAAAGTGCTCACTTTCTTACGTCTTGGATTCTATTGATTGGTCGTGAACCTTCATCGCGTGGCTGAAAAAAAACACATAGAATACAGACAAAAAAGCGTATGAAGAGAAGCTACGCAACTGGTAAAGTCTGATCGATAACTATACAAATAGTCATCGAAATAAAACAAGAGGTCCCAAACATGAATTACTGCACCGCACGGGACATCAGGGTCTGCGACGTTAAATTCACGTAGATGCGTATAAAATAGTTGGTATTAGCTAGTTGACTCGTCCCACTGCAGTACAGGGTGCATTTGTCAACCGGACGTGCTCTCGCTGCGAGGGTCCAGGGGTATTTTCTCGAGGCATCTACCAGTCCAGTACTTGAAGGAGAAGGTAAAGAGGAGGGATCAGAGAAGGGAGGAAGGAAAAGAAGGAAGGAGGAAAAAAAGGAAAGAGAAGACAGGCTTCCCGGTTGACAAGCGCCCATGAGGTGGTACAGTCAACCGATTGACGTGAGAATCAGTTGTCTAACGCCAAAACCGGCATTTGACGCCGCTTGTAACCTCGTTCTCGACGTCGCCGCAACGTGGATGTAAGCTCTCCTACTTAAGATATCTGTGTTGATAGCAACAATAATGACACAGAACTAATTTAACGTAAGAAGAGAAGAAAGGTACTGATGTGGGGGGGGGTATGTATGTGATAGGACAATCGTACGTCGCACTGGTCGGTGTCGCTTGCGACGTCGCGCTCGCAAATGACGATAATTCATGGCTTTAGATGGCAAAATAGCCATGAATGTCGAATTCGTAGTTTACATGATATTCGGTGCCCTAATCGACATAGCTAATGCAAATTAAGACGTCGCCCCAATAACCGCGCGCGGCAGAATGGCAAATTACGATTGTCTTGACCGTCTCCCCTGATGTGAATCGGGTATACGGTCTAGCATATTACTATTTAAAGGTAGATGGCGAGTCATTAACGTCACCTAACAGTTAATGATGCATCTTGACAGGTGACTGACAATGATTCAATACCGGTTCCCTCGCTACTGACGAGTTAGATACGTCATCTTCTGCCATTTAATGGACCTGCGCTGCATCTGCGCCAAGAAAAAAACTGATAAGAGTAAGTAAAATAAAAGGATAACGAACCGCATACAGTATATCGCTTGGTGACACCTGCTTTATAGACGGTTTGGACGAGTCTGAAACACTCACACATAAGCAGAAGCAAATCTTCGACCACACTGGTATAAAATATCACTTTTCGTGATTTCTGTGATAGTGTGTGTCCTCCCCTGCACAACGTTTCAAAACAACCAAAGGGCCCACCCTCCTTGCATCAAACACAAGTACGGGGCGGGCATATTTGATCCCAAGAAAACTCTCTCCATGTTGTTTTACTCTTTTACACGCGCCAGAAACCCCTCCCATTTGACGGTCACACTGCATATGGTGGTCTCGCCGCAAACACAAGGAACCGAAGTACTACTTTTCGGCGGATTTGAGAAGCCCGGCTTGCCGCGAGGCCACCGCCACCCACTGGCCACCGCAACGCCCAATTTTTATTTCTAGAGGATTCCCGGTGGCGAGGTTCTTTCACTAGTAGCTCTTTCCAATATCGATTATTGTGTTAGTTACCTTCTTGACATTAGTACTGGAGTAGAACAGCTCCTACTCAAACTATCGCAAGATATGTAATGTGAAACTTACTAAATTGAAGGCACTGGTGAAGCATGACTCTGTGGCGTAGTGTGTGCTGAACCGTTCCTTGACAACGGCGAGATCTGAGCCTAAAATATTTGAAAATTCAAGCGACAACTTTGAAGGTGAAACGTGCCATGAACTTACCGCCGCGTTCGCCCCAAATTCACTGAATGAGTTTCGAGATGCACGAGGAACCGTAGGACTAGGTTCAACAGGAGCTCTGTAACCATCAATTTCGTCTATTTGTTACAGATTCACTTGAATATGAATGGTGAACCTTTGAATACTATCAGCGCTGGGGACATGAGTCTTCCTTGCTGCAGGGATTGGAGGCGGTTGTGGTTTCGCTGGCCCAGGTGTACTTGCAGGTGGAATGTCATGAAGTCGTGGCATGAAACCCGTTCTAGGTGATGGACCAGACGCAGGACTAGTACGAGCAGGTACTAAACATAAACAGTCATTGGCACATACGTGAACAAATAGAGTAACACACCTCCATCACTATGGCGTCTTGTATTCACGCTAAGCGGTGCAATCACTGGAGGTTTCGGGGGTTCTGTAACATGCATAACAGATCGAACAATTATCAGAAACCCCCAATAATACGAATGATATGGGATAAGTCCAATTTTACGACTAACCTGGCTTTGAGCTTTTGCTTTGAGCTTCAGCACTGTTCTTTGCCGCCTCCTCTTCATCATGATGCTTCGGCTCTAACTTGTAAATTTTCTTGTCCTTTGGTGGTGTGATATTCTATAACAGTTACTCAGGTGAATTTTTGTCGTAAAAAAGAACAAATACAAAGAAACCTTGAATATTACTGTCTAAGAAGACTCAGAAGAGCAGCGCGCATGACGCGACGTTCCGTTTAGCGGGCGGAGATTGTAACAGCAATAACAGACCCCAAGATTCTTTGTCAAAAAATCTCGAGTGACGAAAGCGGTACACTTTTCCCTCAGCGGACCTGCCCATCTCATACAAGGAAGACCCATACCACTCGAGTGGTCAAGCAATGTGTCTTTAGGTTCAGTGGTTTAAAAAAAACCAGCTTGTTACTAGAACGGCATCATAGAGGGAAAGATACGCAGTCTGTCAAGAGGGGGGGGGTGTGGACATGAAAACATTTTTCTGAAAAGCCCATAAGGGTAGAAAGACAAGTACAAACAAACCTCGACTTGTGAGATTATCTTGCATTCTACGTTTTCACCTTTTTTTAGTTACCATTACACTAATAAACTTATTATATAGGATCCTATGTGCTGTCTGTCGTGTGTGTGCTGTGTGTGCGCTGTCGCGTTTGTGTGTGTGTGTGTCACCGAATTCCTCACACCTGTCCAGTAACAGTTAGACCTTTGGCTTTCCAAGAATATCATGAGGGGGTGTGATCAGGAACACTCATTTGTCGGGGTTTAGCGAAGTGTTAAGTCAGCTGATCAAGATCCCGAGTAGGGGCGTCCAAAGGGTACGGTCCCCCCAGTCCTATGTGGCAGGGTCACACAAGCAATGGGAGTTAGTATCCGAGATATGAAGTGTCGAGAATGAGAACTTTGTAAGATTATTTCGTGGGATTAGCTGCTAGAGAAACTTTTTATGCAGCTGATTCAAGATTCCAGATAAGGGGCCTCACGAAATGTTTATGGTCAAGCATGCTCATAATCGCGGGGTCCACAGCAACTGGGTGTCGTTTGATTCCAGTATGATTATAGGGTATTGGCACAGGAACATTATGGCTGTCACAAGAACTCCCAGGAGGTGATTGAATAAGATTTGATAAGGAGAGATAGAAAGGGAAGGCCAGCATAGTCATAACACAGGACACAGCATCAGCTAGGCGTTGATTTCAGAAATTTGTATAGAGTGGGGAGATAAGAACATCGAAGGACGCGGGTGACAGAGGTGATACAGCGGTGATAGGGGCGGATAAGGGAAAGTTGCCGGTTGTTCGTTCAGGTCCAAGTGTTGCAGCCGCTTTGACGAGCTCACCTTCACCAAATTATAGAGTTTTAGTGATAGGAAATTGATGATGGGCGACAGGCAATCTTATCAATTGATAGGTTATGATAAGGGGTCATTCCCATTACATCTCTTACCACTACAATGCCAAGTAATTGAGGGGATTGTTTGGGGGGGGGGGGGGGGGGGGGGGGTATATAGTTCGAGTGAAACAGGAAAGTCAGGAAATTGGGAGAAAACCGAAAATTTACATAATGAGGATTGAGGCAGGCTTTATGCGTTCAATAGGACGAGTAATAAGAGGAGCATGATACCTACAACTATTTGTACTTCAGCAAAAGGGTTGCACGGTGATTGAAAAGGGAAGCGTTATTAGGTAGGGATTCAGGTGCAGTTCCAGTTTTTTTTTTTTTTAGTTTTTTTCAGTTTCCTCCTTCTCTTCAGCTCGGCGAAGCCGAGCTAAAGAGAAGGAGGAGAGCTCGGCGTCAGCCGGGCGATCCGACTGGTAATGATATAACCTGGTAAAACAAGCGTTGAATATCCGGAAGTAACTAACCAATTTCGACTTTCGGTATGCGCTTTGGAACTGTCCAGTACCGAGCTTCATAATTTCCGCCATTGGATCGTAGTTATAGGCATTCGGCACGACGGGACCATCCTATAAGCAACCATCTCTTACAAGAATTCACTAAATAACCTTGAGAAAACACTGTCACCACCTGTATAGGAGCCATAGGCAATCCTCCTACAAACATTGGCTTGTCCTTCTTCGGATCGTGCTTTTTCTTTGAGCTCTTAGGAGTTCCTAAAAGATATATAGTAAGTAATAAGGCTTGCGGTGATATGTATCTCAATTAGGCGTTTTTACCTCCCAAAGCGTCTTCAAATGATATTGATGTTCGTCGCTTTGGTGTCTTCTTATCTTTCGCTTCTTTTGACTTTTTATCCGACTTCTCCTTCTTTTTCTTGTCCGTTTTGCTACCTTTTCGCTTCGGCTGTAAGTTAGGAGAAGATTATCAGTGAACACCCAAACTCTGCCGCTTTAGAAAAAGCTACTGCACTGTGCAATATTCGTGCAGGAACATGCATCAGGCCGCGTTCATACTTTGCGATTCATGCGAGTAAGTCGCGCGATCGCACTGACAGCGCTCCACCGCTAA
Organism: Cooperia oncophora; assembly: GCA_036418165.1. Classification (NCBI taxonomy): domain Eukaryota; kingdom Metazoa; phylum Nematoda; class Chromadorea; order Rhabditida; family Trichostrongylidae; genus Cooperia; species Cooperia oncophora. The sequence continues at coordinate 3,044 of MU932385.1, read as the reverse complement.
CCACGGGACTGCAGCAACCGCTAATTCAATCACATTCCAGGAACACAGCACACAAAGGTCGAATCAAGATGTACTTCGAATGCGGCTGAGTTAGCAGTTGCAGCGATCCACCTATTATAGATGAAGATCGGTCGCAGCGCGAGTGTCAATCGCATGAATCAAGAAGTATAAACGCGGCCAAGAGAAATAAGATAGTAACTTAATAGCCACAGTCACCGAAAATAGCACACAACACACACCTTTTCTTCATAGTCCTCGTCGTCGTCTTCATCAGCTTCAGCTACTGCCTCAGCTTCCGCATCATAATCGTCATCCGCCTGACGTTTTCGCGATGTTGAAGGCTTTGAAACGCCCTGAATACGTTTTTGCTGAGTGAGTCGACCCCGTGAATTATTGTGTGTGTCTTCCGAACTTCCAGACGTGCAAAACGAAACTTTTTCTCCGGTCTCTAACGTGACTTTACAACACAATATCACAAAACAATCACAATATACCGGTTACGTTCATGCTATTCAGTATTGGTCAATCTCTAACCTCATCATCTGGCTCTTGCTCATCGTCTGGCTCCTCTTTTTTCTCTACCTCTTCCATTTCTTCGTTCTTCACGTGAACGTCATCTTCGTCTCCTATATCGTCTTCCATTTTCTGAAAAGGAGAACTCGCGAGCCACTAGGATTACTGGATGGCACAGGGTGTAAATCAAACACTAGAAAGGGCAAAAATGAGAGCAACACGAATCCAGCCAGAGCGGTGGGGAGGAACACACGGCGAAAATAGGCCGCGGCTACCAGTTTTTTATCCCTAATGCTGCTTCGGAGAACAGAAGGATTACTATTTCTGGGAGAGGGGCGCAGAAAGGGGTCAGTTCAGTGCATGCGATGCACAATGAGCGGCGAATGGTGTCACGTACGCGACATTCGCACCACAACCCAACTTATTCAAACCAATGATGCTGCAGTCTATTGAGCCGATTATCTAGGAAAAAACAATCTACCACTTCGTGCGCGATGTTGCGATTCCAATGTCTTGAAATAAATCCGCTGATAAGTCTGCCCCTCTCACCTCTTTTAACTGCTTTATCACCGTACCATGGGCATTAAAGAATTAGACGCTGTTCGACTTGGAAGGCGCATTTTGCAGCTAGTTTCTTTTCTTGTTAAATTACACGTCGAACTTGGTAACACCTGTAGATATTCGCCAACGCCAAACAAAGCTCCTGCTATTGCAAAGTTTTACAGGAATGTATAGGTGTTAAAGGCATTTGCAGTCATCGATGGGGACAAGCAAAATCTTCCCACAAAGTCGAACTGCGCTAAGAAAAAAAAACAAATAAAGAAATAAAAGTGAGTAGAAACAGTGAAAAAAAACAAATAGGAATTACAAACACTCATCGATCTACAGAATGAAACTCACCATCTCCGCTTCACCAGAACCATTAGCCACCTCATTAACATTTGTTTCGTCTTCGGTGTTAATGTGCTCGTGTTCCTGAACGAATCATTTCATCAGAACGAAAACGTATCATACATTATCATAAATCATCGATTTAACAGAAAAAATCTGTCGAAACACTCCGTACCTCTGTTTCTTCACCCGCGGACTCTTTGGATGGACCACTCTGTCGAGCTTTCGTAGAACGTGGCGTACGTGGAGAGCCCTTGAAAAACAATACCAATGAAGGGGCGCAGTTCTGCGACGGGGAGAGAGGGGGGGCATGCGCTTCACTAGTCACAGTTTGAACAAGTCTGACTCTGAAGGTGAAACTGTCAACTATTCTTTAAGCCTTATTAAAATTGAATTTCTCATCACGAATTACGAGATCCTCGACAAGTATCGTACTCTACGAGGACAGGTAGTTTCTAAAACTTCGGGTGGTACCATTTCGCTGCTCCGGAAAAGGGTTTTCAGCAGATTTTCATTTGATTAAGTTGCAACACATCAGTTAGTGTAGCATAAAGGCAATAAAATGCCTTTACCCCCCCCCCCCCGGTCGCTCAACGGTGCCTTAGTAATGGCTCGAAAACAAAATCAATTAGACGCCTAACAAAGTATTGGTTGGCACAATAAGTACTTTCGTTTTTTTTTCAACCTGGAAATTTCTGTTTTAAGATGAAATGTTTTTTTTTTTGCTAGCAAAGCTGATATCATCTGATAGGAAACTTCACGTAGTTTTAGAATATCAAAACGGCTTCGGTTGAGGGAATAATTTTTGTGGATTTTTTAGTCGTTGAAGTTGAAAGCGAAGTCGGCGAAAATTAGCACCTTCGACAACTGCCTCTATTTACGTATAGTCGAAGTGCTAAAATCGCTTAAGCTGCTCCATACATTTGGAAAAGGTCGAGCTAGAAGTTCCAGCAAGGAATCTCAATAGGACGCTTTAGAACTAATTTCAAGAATTTCAAAGTTGGCAACCTTCACCTCGCCGATATTGGGCAGCTCACGTCTGTTCCACCTGAAATTTCATGCTAATATTTGAAAATGTTGTCGCTAATATAGTTGTTGCATGTCTGATAGACAAATTTTCGGCTCTAGGACACGTATGGTAAATCTAATCTTCAGAGCGTGTTTGCTTTTGTTAAGCTCAGTTATTATTACGGACCGAAGTCTTGTCAGAACTAGGTTTCCCGTTCTCACGAATTTTAGAGCTACATTGAAGGTTTCGCTATGTGTGCTATACGTTCTGCATAGCCAATTTTGTGCTCTTAACACTGGCGTTGCCAGCTTATGTTTAAAAATCCGTTTTGGCATTGAAACTTTTTTCAGGTGGATAATATGGAATGTCAGGTCGATAAGCATCAGCACTTCAGACATCTCCTCCTTTTCGCATTCAACAGAGGTATCAGAGCTGCTGATGCTGCTCGGGAAATTCGCTAAGAGCTGTCCTAACACTAATCTGTTACTCTAGCCTTACTCAAACCATGGCGGTTCTATTGAGCTGCTCTAGGAGCTTTGAAGCTTCAGTGGACAGCGGTTGAGAGAGGAAGTCGGGAACTCTAATTCTCATCGACCTCACGTTCCGTAAAGATAACCTGAACTTGACAGAA
>MU932379.1:0-18303 GCA_036418165.1 Cooperia oncophora | reverse complement strand
CGATTCTTGAAGCGAGCTCACATCTCGACCCAAGCAACCATCTTGGCCCTATATGTTGGGATAGCGGACAATTCAGCGCTCAGGACTCAGTCCCTCACGAGTGTACACTTCAACACGAGTCAAAATAAGCGAAAAGTTGGCCAAAACGACTGCTACCTGCCTTCAACAACTTCTGGAAAACCGCCGCCGCGCCAACACATTCCACCTGAGACGCTCCTTCACCTTGCCTGGCACGCCCCTTCACATACAGCGAACACGATTGTGTCTCGCAGTTCAGAGGTTCTGAGGTCCGACGTATTTCGTTCGAAAGCAGCAACGTGCTTGTGCTGTTGGTGTAGAACCGCCATTCTGGGACAATCTGGGAGAAATCGTAATCGTGACATTGCCGCACAAAACGCCTGTTCCGCGTGGAAATATTCCACGAAAAACGTATCCTGCGCTGGACTCGAATGAAACACACCCTCTCCATCTCAAGGATATGGTGTCTATGCAGTAAATCATGACTGCTGCAATGGTATACTTTAAAAACCCTATGAACTCCTATCAAGGCAACGGGCGATTATGGGCGCGACTCGGCTCGACTGGGGCCAGGGCACGCCATCGCTGTGATAATCAGCACAGGGGGTCGTATTTGACCTCGAGGGGAGGGGGAGGTCGTAAGCGCAGGGCCCTTTCTGAAGTGAGGGTGCAGCGATACCCAGATATCGTTGATGAAAGAATTATCCATGTGAAGAACCCCTGAAGAGACACACAAGACAGAAGCAACCTGCCAGCGCAGAAGTGGGGAACGGGCGATGACAGGAAATACGATGACCGCCCACAACGACGTCATGAATCCATAAACAAACCAAAGAACCCACGGCGTGACGACTGATAAACAGATGAAACACGCTTCCGGACCTTTCTGATCGCAGGAGCACACGTGCTTGCACTTAGGAAGCCCTATCCAGATGATGCACCTTCCCAACACCAACACCTCTGCTTGAGAGCCAGGGCACGCCATCTTTGTGATCATCACAACGGGGGGGTCGTATTTGCCCGCGATGGAGGGGGGTCGTAAACGCATGGCCCATGTTGAAGTGGAGAGAGCGGTGATACACGGTACAAGTGAAAAGAAGCTCAAAAGGGACGATGTAGATGACAATAAATAGAACTAGGCACTATCGAACTATTCCTAGGCCAAGAACTAAAAAAAATATTGCTGAAACTTTTTCCTCCTTCCTCACAAAAAACTTCAAGACACTTCGCCCACCAACCCTCCTCATCTGGTCTAGATAAATCCCAATCCACTAATCCGCAAAATCTAGAAAAGAATCCATTGCAAAAGCTACCTATGAAACCGTAGAAATTGAATCCTGAGCAATTTCCTCACAACAAAATCAAACTCAACAAAACAAAATCAAACTTAACAAAAAACAAACAATCAAAATAATTAACAATCAAATGACATTAAAAAAAAATAATGACAAAATACTCACCAGGCCAGCTGGGAACCGGCAGCCAGTATGGATTACTTTGAATTTTGCTGTCGCCGTCACAGCGCGCTCATTTACCAGTAGACATTGTGTGCGCGCTATTTGTCGGTTGGAGCCAATATTCAAAGCCACACCTGAAAAGTATCCCACTCATTTAATACCCATAGAATTTGTTGAAAGTGCAAGCTATCGAAAGGGGCAAACGGGAATGAGTAGAGCTAGGTTGGCTCTTATCACCTGAATTGAGCGATTTTCAAAAAACGTTCCGGTTCCAGAGATTTTCCCGTTGTGATCATTACTTTGTGATCCATCTGTGATCATTTTTGCGAACCGCGAGTCGCTACGCTTTGGACGTCCATGGCAAGCTTCATACACGGCCTTTCGTAAAAAAAAGAACTGTGCCGGAAGCTTGAAGATTTCTACTTTCCAGCAGGGCTTTAATTTTCTTCCTAGGCCTGCTATTCGAAAAATTCCCCGTTGTGATCATTTCGTAACCATCCCCCCACGACACGAAAAATCAGCCCCTCCGAGGCCATGAAACCTCCAGTTGGCTTGAAGACTTTGGTATGCTTCTAAAACACATGTTTTCGCAAAGGGTATCAGGAAATAGGCCATTGGGCGCCAATTGGCATCACCTCTGCAATGCGCCATGCATGGGGCTTTCACGCAGGTGTTTGGAAGGTGTAAACTTCGTAGATAGATCTTCCATATCTATTTGCAAGCGAATGATGCTTTGCAATCAGAAAAGTCCGGGAATGTACTTTCGTCTGTTTATTCATCGTCAGTCGTAAGTCCTTTCCATTGTTTATAAATTCATGGTGCCCTTGTGGGCGGTGATCGTAGCTCCTATCATCGCCCCTTCCTCGTACGTATTTGCAGTTATGCTACACCAGCCGCCAAGTGCTGGACCCGTCTTGACGTGCTTTGGGATACGTAAACCCCCCCCCCCCCCCCCCCCCACTAGGTACTGCGACCTCCCCCCTCCCCCCGCTCGACAGCAAAATTTTGTAAAAAAACCAGAAATTTTTTGGGAAAAAATAGACAAAGTGGTAGGAGGTTGGAAAAATCTAGGGAAGAGGTAACATGGGGAGGGGGGTCGTACTTGAAGATGGAATTAGGGGGGCGTCGTATTTTTCAGGAATGATCACAACGCAAATGGGACGTGTCCCTGTTGAAGCCTAATGCATTTCGCATTAGCAACCAGGTGAATGCCAGTCGCGCCGAATCAACTCTAATATCTTTGCGAACACGTTTTTTAGAAGCATCGAAAGCCTTCAAACACCTGCGAATGCGCTAGGGCGCCATATGGGTGGGTTTTTCATGTTGTCCGGCAGGGGTTCCACTGTGAACACAACGGGGATTTATTTTTTTCGAATAGTAGGCCTAGGGATAAAATGAAAGTCTTGCTGGTAAGTAGAAAACTTCCGAATTCCGTAACTGTTTTCCTTTTCACGAATGGCCCTGTATGAAGCTTGTTATGGCTGTTCAAAGCATAAGAACTTGTAAATCACCCCCGACGATCACGACCAGATCACAACGGAGAAAATTTCTCAAAAGGAGTTTTTTTAAATCGCTCAAACTCAGGTAACAAGTGCCAACCTAGTGCTCCACAGCCCTGCTTTCCCCTCTCCAAAAGCTCTACTCTCAAAGAAGTTATGGGTGTTCAAGTGAGGGGTACTTTTCGAGTGTTTGGCTTGAAACTGGCTCCGGGTCGTGAAATAGCTCGCTCCAATACCACTGCGTGAGCGCGCTCACCTTTGAATGACCGCGAACAATAAATATTCAAGTGCTGTCACTCGCATTTTCCCGCATTTTCTTTCTTTCCTTGTGTCTTTTGATGCTCATTTATAATTTATTACTTTTCTTGATTTATTTATGATTTATTATGATTCATTTCCATAGTGTATCATATCTATCCCTTGTTCAACGTCGTTTTTTTGCAGATCTTTCATTTTTCGGTAGTTATTTGTCCACTGCTACCAGATTGGCAGCGGACAAGGGGGGGGGGTCGCATGGGATGGGCCGCGGCGCGAGGCGCGCCGAATGTTCACCGTCGCATCTACGACACCTCCCCTTTCGCATACTTATTTCCCCAAACTACACTATCTGTGGTCCAAACCTGAAAGAACACATAAAGACATTCTATCAACAACTTTTATTCATGTAAAGTAGACCCTAGAGCGACTCGGGCAAGATTCTCCTAATCCAACAACAATATTTTAAAGTGATCTACTACGGAATGGAAACCGTGCATTGATAGAGGTCATCCTAACTGTAGCAATATCCACTATCAAAACGCTGGAGTGATATTTCACTCCAATTTTGCCAAGGAGCCAAGTTCGATATTCTTTGAGAAAAACAATGGTAATCAAAGGACTGAACAATGGAAACAGAGCCCAGAGTACATGACAGCCGTACATAAAGATGATATTGCTAGTTCCACCAAAATACGTCATACAGTGTTGTAGTATCGATGGGAAGTGGAGAAACAGAATAGGACAGATGGTCTGCAAATAAGTTACCACCTCAGGCGAAGAGAATTGATGTTCGTTGGGTCGAATTTACCGCCATGATCCTTAAAGGCAGTTGGCACGATGGTTTCCTACTTAGCCTAAAATGCTAGTAGGGCGCTGTATAGTGGGAAATGGCGAAAGAACGGAGTGAAACGGTCAAAATCCTGCGAAGAAAAAGCCTCCCATTTCAGTGACTATCTCGACTTGTAAATCGATTTCGGACGAGTTTCCCGTAGGCATCTTACCAATCACCGCTACCGAAGATACGGCTGCATATGTGTACCCATGTATGCATGCAGCATCACGGCCGCTTCATACCAATCCCTTCGCTTCATAATTTGCTTAGCAAATGAATGAATACGAGCGTCAGGAACGGTCGTCCATTTGTGGGCGCGGGCGGGCGTTTGGCGGCGTTTGGTAAAGTTGTGGCTTGATAGGGCCCGGTTGTTATAAGGGCACCTTTCTAGCGCGAAACCGCTATTGCAGCGCCCGCCCAGGGTTTGCGGGAATTCTAGCTAGAGTATTGCCTCATAGTCGTTCTTCGGGGATTTATTCGTGCCAACTGGCCTTAAAAGGTAGTGGGCACGATGCGTTGAGGCGCGACTGTTTTACCCGCGCAACGCTCATTGTTCGCGAAAGGGCTGCGAGAGGGTGTTCGCCAAGCCCTGCACAATGACGTTAGCAGGAATCGCCCGCCCTCAGCCAGCGTGCACACTGCCTTCAGATGGTTTAACCGAACTTGTGCAAATTTCGAAAGAAAAGAAATGAGTAGTAGTTGTAAAGAAGTGATTCGAAGCTTACCTGTCCTACGAGAAGGCTATTCATTCGTCGATGCATAGCTTTTGCATGACTGCTCAGAGAGGATTTTCTCAGAGTGATATTGATCTGTATTGCCCAATAGATTCCGGCTCCAGTCAGAAATAACATTGTAATGGCAGAATCAATGATGAAAATGAATTGACTCCAATTCGGTGACGGCTGAAATAAAAGCTCGAGAGGTGAGAGCCGTTTTTAAGCGGGGGGCGGGGAGGGCCGCTGGCGTGACTGAGCCGCACTCGGATTGTAGTTTTGACTCCAGGCGGGGCTTGAACACCGCCCAAGGTGCGGCTTCAGGCCCCGCCTGGGGTCAAAACTTTTGGCATTTTCATAATGATTTTGGAGCGCGAGCTGTGGCACTGAACAGCTTTAACCACTCAGAAGCCTTAAAGGCACAGTTCGCGACCGCAAGTTGCGGAAAACGGGACTCGAATAGGCACAAAAAAGTGCTAAGTATCTGATTAGCGGAGAAAAGCGTAGAAAAAGTAGCTTCCGAATGTTATAGACGAAAGATACACAGTGGCCTTACTAGCTTAGTTAGCTAGCAGCCGGTGAGGGTCGGCATGGGCCTAAGGGGTGTCCATGGGCCTAATTAGTCAGCTTCTAGCGGAGTTCTTGCCGTTTTTCACATTTTGAAAGTAGCGCAGCCTCAAAAATCGCCTTCCGGATCGTCCGACACATTTGAGAGGTCATAGCCTTATTTTATCGCGGAATGTGCCTTTAAACAGGATTTGCAGGGTGGAGCCTAGCCAGAGAAAACCATCCACTACGCCCCCTAAATTGCGCGCGGCTACTTCACGGCCCGTCTAAGGGAGAAGGGGGCACTACGTACCTTAGTTATGTAAGAGGGTATTTGGATGACTGCTCCGCCCTCAGATCGCCGAGTTGGGCCATCCCTGTCTATGGTCACTGCGAATCACTGATGTTGAAGTTAAGCTGAGATCATCGGAGAACTGAGCTTTCTACCTTTTACACAGAAGCCGATGAAACGCCGTCCGTTGCACAAGTTATATCCAAGAATTCTTCTGCATAGGTACCCTCGAATAAGCACCAACGTCTCAGTTGGCCACAAGCCAAAATAAAAGTGAGCCATCCAGTTGAAGATAATAACAAAATTCGTCGCAGCTAGCAGCAGGGCTCCTTGAGAGGTTGAGTAGTAAGCAAAGAGCTTCGACCTATGAATAAGAGATAATTGTTCCGCAAAGTTGGAGCGGTTGTATGGGCGGAGTCAGACCTACAACTGCGCCTCTATCATTGGCGCCTTCTTTGTCTTGGGCAGTTCGGAATGACGGACGCGTCAGTAAAAAAGAAGGGTAGTTCTGACTTCGCTCACACACACGCGACCGAAGCGGGCATTAGACAAGATGGTGCTAATCCAAGAATGGATTTTTGCAAATTTTGCTAATTTTAGAAAAGCAGCAATCCCAAAGATAACTTACCTGCACAAAAAAAATAAGAGACGTATCTGTAAAAGAAGCATATTGGCGCGTCGTCACGCAACGTGCTAATAAGAACAAGAAGAACCAGCGCTAGAAGAACCATGCCTAGAATCCGTGTGTTTACCGGACCAGTTGTCGCTACTATCGAGCAAAAATTCCAAGCAACGACTCTCTGTAAAGAAGTTTATCCCATTTTTGAAATTAAGGTTGCGTTTTTCGTCCTCACCTACCGGCATACTCAACATGATACATAGTGAATAGGCGATGTTCTGAACCGCTGTGATTGGAATAAAATATTTTGAAGTGTTCATTTTTAGTGGGCGTAGAATATAGGCGAAAAGTAGCAATACGTTCATTGCTGTCGCAGAAGAAAATAGGACAATTGAGATGAAAAAGAAGGAATCAAAAATCATCTGAAATCGGATCTGTATTCCTGAAGCAGAAGTATGGGTACCTTGGAATTATTACTTCCCCGAGTACTGGAATTTTTTGCCGAAGCTTTGGTCTATGGAGGTTATTCGGGCCCTGATCACGAATATAACATCCGTTTTCGGCAGTTGCAGCAACTGACGCCACTACGTTTTCCTCCTAAACTTGCGAACGCTGTGATAAGGTCGAGCCTGACAGGAGAACTGGGTTCCTTCCCGATGGGCTCAGTCTTAGCAGAGGCAGATGGTCAGAGTGTCTTATCCTAGCGCTTGCGCGCCAAAGTGAATGTCATACTCCTGATTGGCCCCGTATACAAGCTTTCTTGGAATCTGGTGAGAAAGGTGGTACCACCAGGTCAACTTCTATTGGCGTCATCCTCGAAAACTAATGCCATATTCGCGGCGCAGAACTTCTCCTATAGTGAGGTTTCAGTCAGACAAAGAAAATGTTCAGGAGTTCTTTCGCGGTTGTAATGGTCTAGTAGTTTAGAAAAGTTGCGTCTTGTCACGTCTTTTCGATGCATTACGATAGGTATATTCGACACATAATCATATACACTATCGTTACGGTTCAGTCGGCTGGCTAGGTGTCAAGAGGCCGGGAGGGAGCCCTGGGCAGAGTTCTCTAGCACTCATGTTTTATATCCAAAGAAGCCATTATTGGTAGAAAACACACCTAGAGGCGCGGCACAGCTCCTTACACCACACCTCCTGGCCTACGGCTATACAATCTGTGACCGTATATATAGCCGCCGTTCAAGCAACTTCTTAGACGCGAGCCTCGAGGCAGGATGATGACGCTTATCGCCACAGCCGCAAAATGGCCGAACCGAATGAAGAGATAGTGTTGCAAAGAAAGATTATTCGCCAGTCTCTATTCGCTGCAAATCGAGCGAAAAATATGCTTCACTTATGCTTGCCTAATGATGTTCAGTCTCTTGAAAGACAACAGATTATTTAGTAATTGCCAGTCTGGCGTCACTGAAGCAAGACTGGTCCGCTGTTCAGCGGCGTTTCGATCTATTACTTCTACATAGCAAGTATCAGCAGTTAATTCCAAAAAATAAAGATGATGGTTTGCAGTGGAGGTGATGACGCTGACAACTGAACAGTAGTGCTGGAGGTCGGTTGTTTAATGATGACACATCGTGGTGACGGTATCTGCCATAGTATAATATTTCCGGCACTTACCCACGTCATCGTATGTTTCTATAGTTATCATAAATGATTGGCTCGTATTTGCTCTGCTAGCCCCTCTTCGTAACTTCCACGAAAAGATAATGAAAGCGCAGAGTAGCAGTAGAGCAGTATTCTCCACTGTCTTGAGGCAATTCTAGTGCAGCAGCCTCCACGATAACGTCAGTGGCTGTTAGCATAAGATAAATCTGTCAATAGCCATCAGCAACCGACCAGGGTAATTTGGAACGATTGTGGAGGTCCCTCTTGATCTCAATAATTCAGTCTCAGTAACTGCGCGTGGCCAGTGACACCATGCAGTTAGAGAGCGCTCTTTACTAAAATGACAAAGAAACAGCCAACAGGCACTAATCCTCTTCTGCTATATCCTATAGGTTATATTTTTTTCCGGGGCATGCACGTATATAGGGCATTTTTTGCTAGCTCCTAATTTCCATTGACCTACTGTGTCACTTCTCACTTCAGTTGTTCTCTGAAATGCCAGTGGTCGCCGAACATAAACTTTTATTTATATGCTTCAGCAAATTCTTGTACAAATTTGAAGTGATATGCTTCCGAGAGGCTGATTATTCTGTTTGAAATGTTTCCCTAGTGTGAGGACGTACAGTAAAACATGAAACTGTGTCCATTACAACAGCAGAAGCATAACTCTTACTGGTTTTTCTAATGAACAAAGAGCGATATTCTTCTTAAGAAAAACATGGTGATTAAAGGACTAAGAACAGGAAATGATGCCCACAACGTCTGACAGCCACACATGAAAGCTGAGCCAGTAGTGTTGCCTCCGAACATCATCGCATACTGAGCCAGTGCCGGTGTATGAAGCAGCAGTGCAGGACAAGCGGTCTAAAATGAGTAAGCAGCAGAGTAAGATAAGCCTATCCGACTTTTGAGAAGTGCTCATTCTTCTGCAAGACAGTGTAACAGGGTTGAGACCTTTACAATTGCATTCGGCTCAACATGAGTACAATCGTGCTTGGTGAAAAGAGCTTGCGTCTCGCCACACTCAGCCTCCCCTGACACGCCGCAGCACCCGCAGCGAGTAATACTATAGATGAGCATTCCGGAGAAGATGGAGCATGAAGCCAGCGGAAAAGTCTCCCGAGTGCTAGAGTGCACGTCGTCAGTGCTCAAAGGTACGAGGGTGATTGCCTTTGAGATTCTTGAATTTTGGCTTCTCTTGCCCGCTGTTTGTGTTGACAGGAATGCCACTGTGCCACTTTTGACTCATTGAAACTAAACATACAATCCGTCATCTTCTCGAATGAACGCAGTACCTGTAATGGTGGTCATACTAGTAAGAGGTTTCCTACAACCTCGCCATAGTTAGTTGTAGTTTGTGTTAATGTTTCATAAGCCTCTCGATGTTGATAGTTGGAAGGTTTATGGAAGTGGCCCCAAAGCTTTAATGAATCGCCGTCATCGGTAGCCTAGAGATCCACTTTTGGGCGTTAAAGGTCGCAACTACACACGATTGTCAGAAACTAGCTAGTAATCCCGGAATTTTCCCACCTTTTAGTGAAAAAAAAAAATCGGAGCCCGCCGCTGCCAGCTTATTAGCTCGTCACAAGCCTAATTTTGCAGACAGTGCCTTCCAATTTTTTACTCTGCGAACGCGGCTGCAGAAGAGGATCACCGGGACCGCCCTAGGGGACTGTTGATCGATGCCAGACTGCGCGATTGAGCAATGCTGTCCCATACTCTTTCAAAACATAAGCAGACGTGTTGCCGATCAATTTCCTCGTCTGTTCGCTGCGTTCGCCTTCTATAGCCTTGAAACCCTACTGCAATTGTAACGCGTATACAGCGCACATAGTCGCCAAAGTTGATAACGTCCCCTGTCTCATTCATCGCCAGTTCGGTTGGTTACCGTCACACACTTTTTCAACCAAGACGAGCGAGTTTCAAATCAAATCAAACTGGGTTCCACTACAGAACAGATCGTTTGCATTGTCCAATGAACTGATTTGTGCAAGCACATGACACTAGGATGAATGGTCACATACACTTTACATCACCGCATCTGTCGGGTTACAATCAGCAGCTCGTACCTGCGGCTTTCCATCTTGCTCCCTCCCTGAATCGATCTTTACCCGATCGCCATTGGTAGAGCAACGAGGTCGAACGCCCATTTGGACCGCGTTGCACAGCCGCCCTCCGACCCTAGTTCGCAAATGATAGAGACGTAGCGTTCAATTCCAGTCCCGAGTTCCTCCGTCAGCTTACACGGACCCGTGCGAGAAGAAATACAGAGCAAATCGCCACCAATGAATTCCTATCGGTTCATTTTTGAATTTCTCTCATTGTCGCACCTTGATCGACTGTTTCTACGCTCCTTTACTGATGAGCACGAAGGGAGGATACCAGGGTCATCTAGCTTCCGTCTGAAGGGACGTGCAAAACGGAAACCAGTCTACTCCTTTGAAAAAATACATAAATCCCAAAAAATGATTATACCACAGTTTTGCTCACTATCAAAAAAAGTTGTAATCAAATGAACAAATAAGAACTTTCCATATCGCATTAATTATTCTATGGCGAGTGCGCGAAAGAGCTTACAATTTACCTGGATAATGAGCAGGTTGTTCATGCGACGCTGCATCGCCTTCGATCGGTCGCTGAACGATGAGTTCTTTTATAGTTTTGTTGATTTGAAATGCCCAATAGATATTAACACCAGCCAGGAAAGAGAGCGTAATCATCGAGTCCACGATTATAAGGTGACTCCACGCAAGCTGAGGCTGTAACCGTGCGGACACATTTATTGGTTTGACGCATTCCAGTTATATGTCGTGATCCCTCAGACTGGCCATCCGTAATTGCGTACTTCACTGGGACGCGACGGCGGCTGCAGTAGGAGTGGCGATCGATGCTGCATGATCAGCTGATTTCAGCGATTAATTTTTCTATTTTGCCTGTTATTCTGCTAACTAGAAGGAAAAGTGAGTTCATATTATTTACTCTAATTTAAGGTTTTATTGTATATTTTGCTTTCAGTCGCTATTTGACTGCAGTGACGGTGTTTTTACCCACTTTTTGATTTTGTTTAGGTTTTTTTTGTACTAATGAGGACACATAACGACACTGCCATGGAGAACAGTCCAACATTCAAAGCACAAAACAAAAAACCTAAACAAAATCAAAAAGTGGGTAAAAACACCGTCACTGCAGTCAAATAGCGACTGAAAGCAAAATATACAATAAAACCTCAAATTAGAGTAAATAATATGAACTCACTTTTCCTTCTAGTTAGCAGAATAACAGGCAAAATAGAAAAATTAATCGCTGAAATCAGGTGATCATGCAGCATCGATCGCCACTCCTACTGCAGCCGCCGTCGCGTCCCAGTGAAGTACGCAATTACGGATGGCCAGTCTGAGGGATCACGACTGTATGTAACACTGCACCAATTTCTCGTTCAAATTAATACTTTTGTTCCCAAAATTTGGCAACTGTTACTCTCGATGGCGGTAGTTGAAAGATCTTGTTTTACTCTCAAATAGAGTAGCGGGCCACTGAACTTTTTAGTAGTTGATTTTGAAAATGTTAGAACGATCCTTTCACCGTAGTTTTTTGCTTAGCTTTTTCACGGACTGCTGAATTGGCGCTGTCACCTATCCTCTGCTTCCATTGGCTTGAAGCGGGCATGTCAACAACTGGTGAAAAAGCGCTGGCGCTGCGCCATATCCTGCACGCTGACAGACCCCAGCATCTGAGCAGTATTGTGAAACGCGGTGTCTACATAAAGTCATGATTCCCACAAGCGCTAGCACGGCCGTTTCAGATTTTCCATCGGCTGCTATCGGGCCATTCAATGCGTGGAAACGCACCTAGCTGCGCCAGCAATTTCGCGTCGCCCGATCAGGCCAATATGGCCGCAGTGGCTGGGGGCAGCTTTCAGGCTCGCAACTGCTAGCGCACTGTTCGCCGCTATAACTGCAACAACGCTCCAAGGTTAGTTACGCGAACGCAGTCGCAGACGGGAATTGGTCAGCGCCACCAGCCCGTATTGAGAGGATAAGAGAAACGCTGGTACAGCCTGGTATCGGTCGGCACTAACTATGTAGATTGTCGCGCTTCATTTCTCGCTGTCGCTTGTAATTGAGCGCTCAGTAACTACAAGCGCGCCCCAATTGTACTAGACCTCAGCTTTCCCTTAATTTTTCTGACGTTTTTGACGACGAACTTTTTAAAAAATTATTATAATTCATATTATTATATATTACATTATTATATATTATATTTATATTAATTAATAATTTATATTAATTATTTATTATTTTATTATTATGTATTGAATGAAATCATTTATCATTAGTGTTTTCTATCAAAAACTACATCAAAATTCAATGTCAGAAGTGAAAGAGAGAGAGCTAAAAATTAGGTGGAACAGAGAAACAGTGAAAAAGGGGTTGAATACGTTGGGCAGCCTTCATACTTCGCGACTGCAGCGGCGATCGCGAGCCCCGACGCTATTATGGATTGCTCTGATAATATAAGGAATCCGACTTGCTGAGACCTCTTTTCTCTTGATAATTGCGATTACTTAACTGATTGGGGTGACTTTACGACGTTTCTATACATAGCGGATTGGAATACTGAGGTAAGAAGCGGCTTTCATTGTTGTACACTCCTCATCATTACGGACTGTCGGGGCGGGTCAGTGCGGCTGCGTTTTCCGCGGTGCCAAAGTCTTTCTGCACCAGTTGTTGAAGTGAGCAAATGACATGACAGCATTATATCCTTCGTATTACTCGTTTTCTACCACTTTTTGTCGCAT
The DNA here is from genome assembly GCA_036418165.1 of Cooperia oncophora. Lineage (NCBI taxonomy): Eukaryota > Metazoa > Nematoda > Chromadorea > Rhabditida > Trichostrongylidae > Cooperia > Cooperia oncophora. The sequence goes on along the minus strand of MU932379.1, from coordinate 5,655 downwards.
ACGCGTTTCAACGAAAAGGCTGAGAACGGCTTCAAACAGTGTGCGCACTCCTACTGGCTGATACGCCCGACAGTCCGTAATGAAAAGGAGAGTACGGTCGGGCATGAGGACCAGCTCCACTTCTGGGTGAGCCTGACTTCGTTTTTGCTTGTTTATTGTTTCATTTTAGGCAAGCGCCCTTTAAGTTCCTATCGTCTAAACTGTTCCTACTTCCAAAACATTTGTAGTTTACAAGTCGAGCTCAAACAACGAAGAAAAAAAAGAAACCACTGAGAAACTTCCCGAACCAAAAACACTAATCATTTTACGCAACATCAACAGGTGAAAACTTTATAACCTCATGTATAAGCTCGACGAATGAAAAAGAAACAATAAAAACCTACCCTAAATGAAGCTCTCACGCTTTTTGCTCATTTCTATCCTGAATCAAGAAAGAAAATAGAAAACAAAAGCCATTAAGTTGGGATCACCTTTCTTTGTGTCAACCAAAGCTTCAGCCTAACTAAGAATCAATTCGCAACTAAAAGCCGAAAAAAAGCAGGGGAAATTGACTCGCTTCTTCCGCAAAAAGCCTTAGAGCGCAAGATATTAGCGTTGGGGCGCGCTCTGCCATGTACGATCGATGGCGGCGATGCGGCGATCGCCGAGTTCGCCGCGATCGCCGCTGCTGTCGCGAAGTATGAAGGCTGCCTTGGGGCAGCGCCGATCCAGTCCCATCTGCGGTTGTGTTCGGCTCTAGATTTTAGATACTGCTGTGTCGCGTCGCGCGCACCACAGCAAGTCATCATAAACTTTGAACACTGCCTCACACGCCCTATCGGTTGCAGTGATTATGGCTGCACATTTAATAAGATTAATGTGCTCACTTTCACACAAATACCAACGAATGCTACTTCAGCTACATCAAGTCCAACATTATCTAGCACAGGAACCCTCAAATGGAAGGTAAGTTCTTCATTCGGCCAAGTGCCAAAATAAAGATACGCGGCCCAATTCATGAGGATCAAGGCGTTCCCGATAAACAGTAAAGCTAATCCTCGACAAGAAGAATAAACAGCGAAATACTTGGACCTAAATGGTATAACCTCAGCACATGGATGAACTCGCAATGAAATTGTGAGAAAAATTACTTGCAGAGCTGAAGATATCTATGCAAGAAGATATTGGCTGCTGCAAGACCGTCGAGTATGAATATCAAAAAAATAAAAGCTAAAAGGCTCATGTTTGTTACCCATGAGCTGAGGAAACCTGATGCAATCATTGTCCAGCAGAAATTCCATGTAAATACTCTCTGCAATGAGCCACAATTGAAAGATCAGCTGAAAGCGTTCTCAGAGAGTTACATCTTACCGGCACGAGCATCAGTGAGAGCAGTGAATATATGATATTTATCACTGCCGTAATTGGTATGAAGAACTTGGACGAATTAATTTTCAAAGGTCGTAAGAAATAGATCACCAGAAGGATCAAGTTGAGCAGTAAGGAAATAGTATACATGATTTCAACCAAGAAAAATAACAGATCTGTTATCATCTGAAACAGAAAACTCGTGAACCCAATCATCAGCAACATCTTTACTGACTTGTTCGATTTCCCTATTTCAAAGTCTTGTACTCAAAACTTTGTGGTATGAAGATTTGACAGCAACTTTTAATGAAGCATAGCGAAGTGGGCTCTACATCCAGCAATCCTTAAGGCAGAATCTCCTTTATAAGGTCCAGGCATCGGCCTCCCATTTATGTCTAGGAGTGTCGGCTCATAAATCCGCAAAGGGTATAGCATTGAGATGTGTGAAATGGCGGTGCCATGCAACAACTCACCACTTTTTTTTATAAAATTTGCCTCCCATCACTATCCTTTCTACCATCTTCCTACCTTTCCCCAACTCAATCCCAGTTTTCCGAATTGTCCAGGAGCAAAGAGCCCGCTCTCTCTTTTCCCAAAAAATGTTGTCGAATGGGGAAAGGTGGTGAGTCGAGCCACCAAACAACCCAATTCCATTTTAGACTAGATTAAACGAAATTAATTAACTAGAGGTTTCCGAGACTAACAGGGGTTTCTAGTACTTCAGCTGTGTGGTCTAGCTACATGGATATATACAGGGTGACCAAAAAGTTCTGGCAATTTTTCGGAATACTTCGGTAGCATAAAAAATACCGTTCGAAAAAGGAAATCAGCCAACTAAACGTCTGGGAGTCTTCATCTAATCAGTACCAATGACCGTATACAACAAAGTTCCAACAAGTGTTCAAATGCCTCCTCTCAAGGCCTCAAGATACCATTTACGTGGTCGTTTCCAAAGTGTTCGACAATGGTCGCGCATTCTTTTGCTGTAGTTTGGTCCCAACGCCACTTTCAGGTGGTAAACCGTTGCGCATCGAATTCCTGAGATTTTTCGACCCAGATGGAATAATCCATGGGGTTCGGACCATGCTAGTTGGGAGGCCAAACGTCCTTGCCCCAAAATCGGGAAGCAGCTCTTCCGGAGCGGCGACGTCGTGGCGTTTGGCGGATGTGCTAGCTCCCAGTCTTGCTGAAGCACATGTCCATCCGGGCCGAAGTGCTACGACACCCATGGCTTCAGTACATCGCGGAGAACGCGTTGTTGGGAGTAGACAGCATTAATCTTTACGATGCGCTCGATGAAGAAATGAGAGGTCTTCCCGGTGGCACAGATCCCGCCTCAGACCGTGACTGAGGCTGGAAAGAGTCTGCGTCCGACGGATTTCACAGCCGTTGCCTTCTGTTGACCTTTTCTGAGGAGCAGACAACAATTCCGGTAGTTGTGATCAAAAATTTTCTCGTCGGTGGCGAGCACATTCTTCGAGCAACAAGCACCGACCAGAAGATGGGTTTCAACAACTGCAACTTTTTGATTTTTTCGAGACAGTGCGAGGAGAAATCGAAAGTGATTGGATAGATGACTCGTACGGTAGTTCGAAATGGCTTGTGCGCGAATTAAAACAATACTATAACCCATCGGAGAGAAAACAGACCATAATGGCCATTCAAAAACGCACAAACACGAAATTGCCAGAACTTTTTGGTCACCCTGTATAGCACCCATGAAATATGAAAAATTGGGGGGAAGTTCCAACCGAAAACAGTTTGAGTTCTACTTGGGACGAGTTTCATCAGGAGCAGGTACAGTTCCCATCAGCAGGTACGATCCGCCTTCCCTCAGTAATCAAGTTCAATCGCCTGATGGGATTTTCCCGACGGTGCTGTGCCGTGGATCTGACTCTCCCAGTGAGTGTGTTCTGTATAAGTGGTGTGAGAGGAGCACGGAAATGAAAAACAAAACCATAGTAAAATTAGGAAAGAACTTATTCTTCCTCCATCGATATATAGCGTATTTGAAGAGCTAAAGGGGTCTTTCCGGAGTTATGCCTCGATGTCACGGGCAGTATACGAAGAGGGTCTCTACAGTATGGCGGTAGTACCGGTCCATCCTACTGAGTATGTTGGAAAAAAGACCTATAAGGAAAATGTGCATAAAGTCGAGGTAAACACCATAGTGACAAGCCGGAGTAGGGTGATTTACTTATGAATATCTAATGATGTCTACTCAATTGAATAATGACGTACTGAGTGCTACGAAATTGCTTGAAGCTGATCTATGCCTTTTGCATTCCTTTTGTGATGACGATTCAATGCTGGATGACACCAGCCTGCACCCATTTTTTGATTGCATCCCATAGATATATCCCCACAGTATTTAATCCGCTACCTTTGTTTAGTTTGTTTGTTTGGAAACGCCGCTCTAGATGAAAGGCAACTTGGAGAGGTGGGATCAAGATAGTGATGGGTAGCGCATGGGACAAGATGTAAAGTACACATGTGACCTATACTGCCCCCCCCCAACCTTGGGCGGGGCATTTGCTGAAGTCTAGCGACATCGCTGACAAATATCCATAATTTGGTCTCAGCAGCTCAGAGATGGCGAAACAGTGGACTAAGGTTAGCTCAGTGCTGACTATCAATTAGGAAAGGCACCCTCCCAAGGGGAGGGCCTGATTTGAGTGGGCGGTGCTTCCACGAAATTCACTAATTGGATTTCGGAGGACTTAAGAAATCGCAGAAAGGTGTATGGAGAAAGGAACATCTGATCAGACTTGAGCACGTCTGTGGTGTGTTGAGACCAAAATACACTGGGCGGGTCGGCGTGAAGCATGAAGGACTCATTTCGAAACTTTCTTGTCCTGTCCCGAGCACTCCAGAAACCGAAAAAGAGGAAACTAAGGTCAGCAAGGATGTTGGCAGATGAGAAGAGGCAGACGCACCAACAGTGGGCGGAACATGTAAAGACGTGGGCGGGGTTGAATCGAAATATTCATACATCCGTTCCGCATAGCTTGCAGATCGGGAAAAAGTGGTCGAAAGTGAGGAGTGAGTAAGGGAATGAAGTGAGAGAGGCACAATCGGAAGGGGCACGGCGAACCTAAGAGATTGATGGGCCTGTTCCAGAGATTCGACCCGATGAATCCCTCAAGACGAGTAGAATACTCCTGGCAGGGCGGATTCCGCGACCCTGAGCAGGCGCTGCATAATGCCTTTCCGAGGGAGGTGCCCTTATAAGGGCCCTATCAAGCCACAACATTACGACCCAAACGCCCGCCACGCCCGCCCGCCCACAAATGGACGACCGTTCCTGACGCTCTAATCGATTCATTTGCTAAGCAAATTATGAAGCGAAGGGATTGGTATGAAGCGGCCGTGATGCTGCATGGATATATGAGTACACATATGCAGCCGTACCTTCGGTAGCGGTTATTGGCAAGATGCCTACAGGAAACTCGTCCAAAATTGATTTCTAACACATTGAGAACGGAGGCTCTTTCTTCGCAGGATTTTGACCGTTTCACTCCGTTCTTTCGCCATTTCCCCACTATATAGCGCCCTACTAGCATTTTAGGCCGAGCACCAAATCATCGTGTCAACTGCCTTTAAGGTCAGCAAGGGGTCAGGGTTAAGAAGAAAGGGGCACTCCTAAAGTGCGTGGGCCGTACTCAAGGTGTCTTGCTGCGCAATTGCATAACTCGGTGCTGAGGGGGCTTGGAGATTGGAAAAACTACTTGCTGTGACGTGTTCAGACCCACCCACGGTGGGCGGAGCGCCTTGATCACGAGATACAACATTATTTTTCTACTGGGTTGCAGTGCATAGGCAGCCATAGTCCCAACCATCCATCGTCCTAGGTGCATTTGATACCAGTTGGCTCAATGGCCGAGGAAGGCTCGCCTTCCTCTGTGATACAATATGCCTCTGCTGTTCGCGCGGCTTGTCCGCGCATAGCTTCGTCCTGTGCTTGATAACAGGACTGGAGCCCGGCTTCTTTCTCATATGTGCTTCCGATCAAAGCTCCTTATCAGCATTTCATGTAGAGTATTTAGAAGTGTTGAATGTAACAGGGCATGATGGATGCTACCGGTTTAGAATCGTTCATCATGTGCGCAGATGGAGAAAAGCAGCACATGAGTTCAGCATTCAATTTTACGAAAGAAGGTACGCGCGGCGAAACCAAGCTGTGTCACATAAGGCTAGGCTGCGTTTATACTTTGCGGCAGCGTAGCGTAGCGCTTCCAGCGTTTCACTAGCGTTTCGCTAGCGTTTGCAGCGGCGGGGCTAGAGAGTATAGAAGAGTAGGAGGGCACA
>MU932378.1:0-14737 GCA_036418165.1 Cooperia oncophora | reverse complement strand
GAAAAATTCGTCCGCACAGTCCGTCTTCAACGTGATGGTGCAGCCCCCTGTCCAAAAAAGTTCGAGCCGAACTTCATGCAAAAGAGCTGGATGGCTCTCCCCCTGCACCGGTGTACCCCAGACATTGCTCATTCTAACTGCTAGTTACCTCTCGGACATAACCGTTATATGGCCGAGAAAACCTCCACGACTCGAGCCCAAGTCAACATTGAGATGATGTCCAACATTGCGTCGTGCCAGCCTCCATTGTGAAGCGATGGCATCCACGAAGTGCTCGAAAACTGGCAGGATTCCGCAATGACATTGCTGTATAATTTTGATCTTGTACGCCTCTCTATAAAAAGAAAGCCTAGTTTGAAAAAATGTGACAGAACTTTCCCGTCAACCTAATACTAACCCTGGATGACATGGCAAAGGAACTCATGGACGGCCTCTACGCCAATGACATTGTCCTAAAAGCGGAGAGCAGAGAACAACATCAAGGGAAGGTGCAAAAAATGGCAGGAGGTGTTGGCCGAGAATGGCTTGCGGTTGAAGGTCAAGAGGACTAAGTTCCTGATCTCCAAGAGGTGCTGATGGCAGTAATGGAGCCCAATAAAAATCGACGGACAGCTCTTTTTCCCTTATCACCTCGATCTCACCATTCGGAATGGGGACAGGTAGCATAGTGGGTACTAGGTAGTAGCTAGCAGCCATGGGGCGGCATGGAGAGCTCGTGAGCCTAGTTGTTCAGCTTTCACTGAAATTCCCGCAGATCTTCTCTTTTTAAAAGCAGCACAACCTCCGCGATCGTCTAGCGGATCATCTGATACATTTGAGAGGTTGTAACCTTTGTAAATCGCGGAATGTGTTAATTGTGATTCAAGCCATAAGTTGACTAGCAGATGTTGTTGCCATAAGAACAATGGGTAGCATTGTGTGCATGTATATGGTTTTGCAGCCACCACGGACCATGGAAAAAAACGAAAACCTTGGGAGCGCTCACACAGAATCTCCTTTCTTCGACTCGATTTTGAGCTGTGCGCGAACAGTCTGAGAAAAAGCAGCGAGTGCGCGACAAGGAGGAACAACACCAAGGCGAGCGAGGTCGCATCGCGAGAGAGTGCTCACGTAAATGGTCCTTGACTTCGTGTATCACATCGGGAATTTTCAGGAAGAAAGGCATCTGGTGCGAATTACAAAATCCCTGCCTTCCCACTACCATCAGGAACGTGTGAAATAAGCCGATCCCACGATGTTTCCCGTGTGAGGTCCGAGGTGGTGACACCCATGTGTTGTTTCCATTCTCCGCTGTGCTGTCGTCAATGTGCAGCTCTTGCGTCAGTACCTGGATCCATCAGTGAAGCACGCTTTGACATGGCTGACCGTCGATAGCGCGGGCTTTATACACTCCAGCACCGTTTCCGTGCACTTTGACCGAATAAAGTGGCATGCTACTGCAGCTGTGGACCCATTCACTTCACGCATGATGAAGACCAGAAGCCAGAGCTTAATGTGCAACTTGTTTTTAATGTTTTAAGCGGGCGGTGACGTTGAGAAAATTAAACAACACAAACACAGCTTCTCCCGGCTTCCTTGCAACGTACCCCGAGTAGCGAATGTGGCATGAATGAACCCTATGAATGTAATCCTGATCTCCGAATGGATTTCACCTGCGAGGTAACACCGAATATCTTTTAGCTGATTATAAGTTACTCCTGCACAACTTTCGTGGACTCTCTTGATTCTACTTTATGAATTGAGCGACGAATGAAAATTTTGGTCTTGTAATGCTAGTACCGCTGCTTTAGTGTGAGGATGTGAAAGTGATTGAATAACTTTGGAAACTCACTTTTCTTTTTACTGCTTCTGCTTCTACTTCGTGATTTCTCTATTCTCCTTTGCTTCGATTTTGCATGCCCATGGTGTTTATGTTGTGATTTCTCTGATTGCCCTGCGGAAATAGAGTGTCGTGGCTTGGGAGCATTTCTGAGGTTTGATTTCCCTGATCGCCCTGCGGAAATGGACTTTTCTGATTTGAGAGTAGCTCTAGCAGAACTTTGTAGAGAGACAGATTTTCCAGAGGACCGAGTGGATTTAAAAGGTCTGCAGGATAGATGCCAAGACCTTCCAGTACTGTGAGACTTTGGTTGTTTTTTCGAAGAGGTTCCGCTTTTCTCCTGCTTTTTCGAATGACGGCTGGACCCTTTCTTCCTTGAGGCGGACTTTTCTTTCGCGTAATATTGACGACAAGTTCTTTCGTTCATGATGTTTTCCCATTTTCCAACATCCTCCCGGCGTGACGGCTGTTTCTGCAAAATTTCATTATCTGTTAGGTGTGTGGATTTCTTATTAGTATTATTTTTATTTTTATTATTGTTTGCGGAATTTCATTATCTGATAAGTCTGAGTGAATCTGTTATTAGTATTATTGTTTCTTTTTATTATCGTTATGATTTGGCGCAGTTCACCTGGGGGGGGGCACCTGTGTGCGCACTCATCGCGAAGATAAAATGATACTAACTACTCATAACAAACCAAAAAGAATCAAACACAGATACTGACTTCATTATGCACCACGATGATACCGAAACAGTTCTGGTTTCAATTTTACTTTTTTCATATCAGCGCTGCAAGGAGTGACAGACTGCAATAAGCCCCTCCCCTTCCCTGCTAAGCAATCCGCGAATGGGAAGAAGCGAATGGAACTGTCCATCGGGCATCGGTGCAAGCCCAAACCAGTCAGTCGATATAAGCAATTCCTGTAGTGATGGAAAATACTTCTCATTAGAAGAACAAGGGGTCTGGAAATAACACGGTGCAAAGTCGTAGGATTCGTTGTTAGGGTACCGAGTTTATGAAAAGAAGAAACCACTGCCCTACAAACCATTGGCTTCGCCCACACTCTGCGCAGCTTCTTGCCCCATAGGCATAGCCAGCTCCTCTTCTGGCTGACAATCAGAGGGTGGATGCCATGCAACGTTCAGAATTAAGTCCCCCACACTGTACCACATTATTCACGTTCTGTTGAGACCACATAACTGGATCTCGAAATGGCTGCGGAAAAATCTGATACGAGATTCAAAAAGTGTCTCAGAACTTTTGGGACAACCTAAGATAAAATCTCATAGCAAGCGCCGCCCATCTCGTGTAAGTCTCGCCCATTCTGAGGATGTCTGCCCCATTTCATCCACTAACCCCTTGTGACCTTCAGTCCACATGTCCCCGGTGCATATGCTGCTCTGCAAGCAACTCGTGAATTTTTGACTTTGCCCCTCCCACCTCGACACCTGCTTCGCCCACAATGGGCGTGTCTATCTCACTTCAATGGCCGAGGACTTGCACACCTCTGCTCACCTTTTGCCGGTGTCTGGACTGCTCTGGGAACGTTTCAAGTCTTTTTCTTTTACTCCCGCCCCCGCCCATCTCTCCTCACGCCCCGCCCACAACGGGTGTGCCTTGTACTTCTCAACAGGTGACCCACCGCTGACATTAATCCACTTTTCCCGGTGTATGGAGTGATCTGGAAGAGTTTTACAACTTTTCAAGTCAAGCCCCGCCCAGCTCGGCGCACGCTCCGCCCGCAACGGTGTATTCTGCACTTCTCAAAGTGGACCACTTGTGACTATAATCCACTTTTTCGCGTCGTCTGTAGTGCTCTAGGACCAAACTATGATTTGTTTAAATTCATACCTCACGTTGAGGCCACGCCCCTCCCACTGTGCGCGGGTCACAGCACACCGCAGATATGACGACTCTCGCCAGATGTTTGTCTTCGCCATGGACTTTTTTTGCAATCTCTAAACTTTCTCGTGGACCGAGTTACCGACATTTGTGAGAAGCACCGCCCATCTCGTGTACGCCATTTCGAATTGCCTCCTACACTTGATGGGTCAACCGTTTGCTAACCTTAATCCACTTTTCCCCCATCTCGGGACTGCTCTGGAGCTGAATTATGATTTTTTTTCCAGTGACACCGGAAGCACCGCGCTTTCTAGTACGCCCCTACCGAATCCGGGTGTGTCTCTTCCATTTAATGGGTCAACCCTTTGCTAACCTCACTACACTTTTCCCCCATCTCAGGACTGCTCTGGAGCCGAAGTATGAATTCTTTCAGTGACATCCCTAACTTTCGCACGCCCCGCCCACTGTGGCGGGGCTTACCATGGGTTACGGTCGCTCTTCACATCTTGTCACATGCCCTACCCATCCCGACCTCGACCCTACCTCATCAACTTGTTCTTCTGGTGGAACCGAATTTCCGAACAAACAAACAAACAAACAACAAACAAACAAAGCAAATTATGTATAGTGGGTGAGGCATGAGCAATCCCTGAAAAATAACTGTGCTGGTCTGAAATGTGCCTGATTTTCTTGGCCGCACTTGCCAATATCGCAACTATCGTTAATTCTTCATCAGTTATAAAATCAAGAACCTACCACTTTGGAGTGGATGGGTTCTGCATGTCCAGTACCCACCATTTTGGAGTGAATGGGTTCTGCATCTCCCTCGTAGCTACCCTCTGAGCTGAAAACTGGTATTTCAAATTTCTGTGTCATTATGTTCACAACTCTATCTAATCTACATATCTCCAGCTCTGATTCGCTTCTATATTATCGTATCTTGAAGTCAATCATTGTTTTGGAACTGATTATTTTAGTACAGGTACCATGCAGGCTCACCTATGTTCGTGCTCGCTTGGTCTGCAAATGTGCTGCTTGTCTGATTTAGAGGCAACTTTGATTTCTTTGATTTTCAAATCCTAAGAGAATTGGATTACAGTGGGGTGTTCATACTTTGAATTGACTGGTGAGAGTAAGAAAAACTGTGCAATCATTTTCAAGGACCCTGTTTTTTGTTCGCAGCTGGCGCAAATTTCTCGAAAGTGCATGGAAACGGTGCTGGAGGGTGGTGATATCCGGGTGCCGTCTCCGACTCCTGTCGCGCTGCCCCACGGCCAACCACACATGTAACCATGGCCAAACGCGCCACTTGTCTGTACAACCTCGCTTCTTGATGTTTTCTACCGTTGAGTGTATGTTTCTGCGAGATCCCATATTGATGCAAGTGCTGTTTTTTAAGGATAGCACAGATTGAGTCGGGAGACGGGAACCCAGCCCGGTATCATCACCCTCTGATACCGTTCCCGTGCACTTTTTTAGCGAAGAAAGTGGCACGCTACTGCACCGGCGAACCCATTCTTCTTGCACATGGTAAGGACCGTCTCGGATGTGAAGGTACAGTCTATCTTCAAATAGTTTTCGAACGATGTAACATCTTTCCTACTGCTATACAGGGGGAGGGCAAAAAAGCCACTTTTCTTCCTTAACTTTCGAGGCGCTATAAGTTACACTTTATAAATTCTGATCGGACATTTCTACCACCATATTAAAGAGCATATCAAATACTATCATGACACTCCGCCACAGCCTTCTGGACGAGCGCCATCGAGAGGTTGTCACGCGACCGCCATTCGCGGTGCCTGAGATCAGTGAGATAGTTGATTTCTCCGCCACTGTAGACCACTCCGCCCAAACCAGGTAATTGAGGGGTTTAAGTCAGGTGACCTGCTCAGATATTCCTATCTTCTTCAGGTACTCAACGCCCTTCCATTCCAAGTGGGTGAGAGTTTTCCCAACGCCCTTAGAATCTACGTGGTGTCCCTCATTCCTGTAGCAGTACAAAGTTTCGGTGCGGTGAAGATGATATCCTGGACCGTAGCGACGTTATCGGAGCTCGATGTTGAAGGTCTTCCAGTTCAAGAGTAGTGGTCTCTAGGTAGTTGTCCATGGGTGACTCCACACTAGAAGTTTCGCAGCTGTTTGGAGGATGACATGATTCCAAAGATCTTCTCCAGTCAGGCTGCGACTGGATATTTTGGTGTACATGAAGGTGATGGGCGAGAGCCAGCTCCTGCTTAGAGAGGAACATCTTGGGTATCTTCCGCCCTGGTACTCGTATCCACGTCTTCTCTCTGGGCTGCGAAAACTTTGATATGTGACTCGGTCGAAGTGTCTTTTTTTGCCCCCCCCCCTTATATTGGACACCCGAACAGAACATCCTACTATATATAATCCGCTAAGTGTGTCTGTGTGTGTGTGTGTGTGTGTGTGTCACGAAATTCATAACACCTGTCCCAGTGGCAGAGAAACGTTGATTCCAGGAAGTGATGGAGGGGGTGTGACGGGAACACCATTGGTGGGTGACAGGATGTGGTATCAGTTGATAAGATTCGATAAGAGGCGTCCAAAGGGGATGGCCACCCAGTCCATAGTGCGGGCCACTGCAGCAGTGGGACGTTGGTACCGAGCAGTGAAATAGGGGGTGGGACGAAAACATTATTGGTAGGTGACAGGATGTGATATCAGCTGATAAGATCTGATAATGGGCATTAGAAGGGAAGGACTACCAAATTCATAGTGCGGCTCACAGGAACAGTGGGTCCTTGGATCCGAGAGGTGATATAGGGTGTGAGACGGGAACATTATTGGCGGGTGACAGAAAGTGATAACAGTTGATAAGATCCGATAAGGGGCCTCGGAAGGGAAGGGTCATCAAATTAGTAACGCAGGTTACACCAACAGTGGGACCTCAGATACGTGAGGTGATGAAGGGTGTGGGACGGGAACATTATTGGCGGGTGACAGAAAGTGATAACAGTTGATAAGATCCGATAAGGGGCCTCGGAATGGGAGGGTCATCAAATTAGTAACGCAGGTTACAGCAACAGCTGGGACTCAGATACATAAGGTGCTATAGGGTGTGGGACGGGAGCATTATTGGCGGGTGACAGAAAGTGATAACAGTTGATAAGATACGGTAAGCGGCCTCGGAAGGGAGGGTCATCAAATTCGTGGCGCAGGTTACAGCAACAGTGGAACTCAGATCCGTGAGGTGATATAGGGTGTGGGACGGGAACATTATTGGCGGGCGACAGAAAGTGATAACAGTTGATAAGATACGGTAAGCGGCCTCGGAAGGGGAGGGTCATCAGATTCGTAACGCAGGTTACAGCACAGTGGGACCTCGGATCGGGGTGATATGATAGTGATACGGGCGTGGAATGATTATTGCGGTCACGGACACGTGACAGAAGGCATTTATTGACGAAGGTAACATGGGAAAATTCGGTTTCATCACCGCTCCAACAACATGCGGTCGATATGACTCAAAGTATACACGTATCTGCAAAATGATTCCAACAGAACTCATTCCTCACTGCTTATTAGTAACGACATCGTGTACGACCGCTAAGCCAGCTCTATTCCAAATGCATGTGGTTTGTTTACAGAGATGTTATGAAGAGCAGCTACTGACTTTATCACTCTTACCACAATTATCTTCCATCAACAACTTTAGTGAGGGCCATTTAAAGGGTTCCACTGCTGAATGCGGGAGTGCGCTGCTTTTCAGTTCTTGGCTGATGCAGAAGATTCCTTTGAACATTGCGGTTGGTCAACGATCCTTAACTTAGCACGCGGCCAATCCGCATGGCCCGGCTTCGCCGGGCCATGTCACAGAAGGAGGAGCGGCGCGCGGCGACAGCCGGCGATCCAGCACTGGTAGTAGTAATTTCATTAGCTGTTGTGTTACCAACGCGTCTGTAGCTGGGCAAGTGCTGACGATTTCGATCCGAACGTTGGAAAAGGGGAGCGTGGCGACTGCTGGGAAGTGAAGGCCTATGGGTGCGATCACGGGTAGGGTAGATAGAACGGTGGAACCGAAAGCTAGAGAAGCGATAAGATTCTGCCACTATTCTACTGCTATATGCAACCCGAGTAGCCACTTAATCAGGTGCTTGGAGGGTTCTGAACATACCCATATGCGAATGGCACTCATTACGCCCTGGAAATGGAAACGCATTCACTATTGGAAAAGAAACTAATCTTGAAACAGTCTCGATAACCGAAGGCGGAAAGGCAGTCGAACAAGTGAAATGAAAAGCGAAAGAGACTGGTGAGCTACAAGTGGGTGAACCTGTGAAAGAGTGTCTGAACGATCAGACTTCCAGAACTTTCCATACTCTACTTAGCTTCTAAATGCTGCGGGCGGCAACCTGATAGCCCTTAGGTCTATATCATCTTCACTCGAGAACGAGCCTTGGTCACGACATTTGCAGTGGGCAATTTCCTGTGTGAGTAGACGTAGAAGATATAATGACCAAATCATCATTCTCTCACTACCTTTTCATATAGTCCCGAGACAATAGTAGCAGAGATTCGCTAGACACTAATGTGAAGGGTGTTCACAAGTCAACAGTACGGCTAGGAGATCTTCAGCTAAGGAAGCGTCCGCGTTCAAGCGAGATTTTCCCTCCCTTCGTGAGCAGGTAGTCAGGTCCGCAGAGGCAACAACTACACCACTTTCGCGGCGCAAAAACGAGTGAGGAGGCCCACGATGCCGTCGTTCTTCTCATTGGCCCAACCTACAATCATTCCCCTCCACTCATTCCTAATGGTTATCTGATGGTGCGGTTGTTTCGCTGCTGCTTCTCTCCACGTCGAGTGGTGAGAGTGAGGTGATAAGGGAAAACAGCTGATATCAACAAGTGAGAACTCGTGCGACCGCACCTTCTCTTCGCCTTGAGCACACAACCTCAATTAAGCAAGGGGTTCTACATAGAGCCTTTCCTATGATTTCTTTTTGATTTTTCTGTTACTTGCTGCATTGTTATAACTATCTGAGCCGCATAGCTCATCAAATTTGAATGCGGGCTCAGCCTTTAAATCGTACTGAACGCAGTTTCCGAGCGAACATCAGAAAGTTACCTTGTTATCTTCAGGCAATGCACACGTACACACACGTCTAAAGACATATTTCAAGGGTTGCATTTCAGTGAAGGTTGCTAGTGCACAAACCTTTGGAGCGGCGCGAAGGATGAAGAAAAGTCGCCCGGCTGTAGATCAGTTTCTGAAAAGTCATGTCTATTGCTTCCAAGTGGTCAGGTTGCGGAAAGTTTTCCCTATCCCGAAAATTCTCTAACTGAGTGGTAGACCAGAAGGCGTTGCATGAGAAACGATGTGTGAAGGTCTAGTGCTTGTGAAAGGTTTGTAGCGTAATAACAAAGCTAATAAAGCTTCGAGTGCAGTTTGGCGACGGGGAGGAGTGCGCATTTTTCAATTTTGCTGCTTCGCTTATTGCGGTTCACAAGCCTCACTCTGGTGAAACCTGTGAACTCTTGTGAAGCTGGAGCAAGCTCGTCAAGCCATCATGGTAAAACCTGTCAACTCGAGAAGAGGCTGTCTAGATGGGTCGACACGTCGATGGGAAGTAGTGCAAAAGTGCAAAATACCCTCCCTCCCCACCCTGTTGTCGAACCTTCGACTGCAACGGTAGGGAAAGGGGTTTGAGCACAGGGATGTCCAGCAAAGAAGATCTAAGCATTTTTCGTGCCACGCCATTTTTGCATCTGCTCATTCCGCTTCAAAAATGGTTTACCCTCGGTATGAAAATTTTTCTCATTAAAGCACGTTATATAACGTGGACCTGTGGGAGGTTTGAGAAATAATTCGCTGCGTTTTTGTTTTTCTTTTTCAACGTTTTTTGCTTTTTGACCATTGTACATACTTATTCGATAGAGCTCTCTCTCTCTCTCTCTCTGTCTGTATGCCACGATTAGAAAAAGCTGGGACTACTAAGTTAATTCTAACTATTAGTTTCTTCTCAACTAAGAAGATGAATGTCCCGGAGGAAAGAGCATTCCCGACACTTGCTCTCGACTAGAAACCTGCCGTACAGGCCTGAACATTTGCAGTTATACGGAGAACGTGTCATAGACAATTCTACGGCACGGAAGTGGTTTGCACACATTGTTCAGGAATAGCACTTTTAAGTTGAGGGCGCGCTGCGCAGCAGAAGGCCTTCTGAGTTTGAAGGAGAGGTCTCCAAGGAGTTCAGTGGACTGGGAATTGCTTGAAAAAGTTGCTGCAATGCTCTACTGCTCAGTTACATTGCGTGAAAGAGAGTACAAATACGAGTACATATTGAATTGAAAGTACCCTATTGACGAAACCAATCATACTCCTTCACGACAATGCTAGAGCCCATGTCAAACAACTCGTCAAAGCCACACTCCAAGAGCTCGAAGGAGAGGTCCTCCAGTAATCGCCATGTCTTCCAGGATCTTGCAAACTCTGGCTGCTTCAGCAGCTTTTTGGCTTGGTGAAGAGCGAAGGAGAGCAGGTTTCAACAATGTTCCTTTCCCAGGGAAAGGGCTGATATCGTTATGATAGCAACAATTGAGAATTCGCACAGACCGTCTTCTTTTCACTGTCTACACACACGAGCTGAAGCCTGCCGAAGGTTCTAAATAGGGCATTCCGGACGGCTTTTTCTGCCTTCTTCTTCTTCATTATTCAGTTAATTAATATTTTATTGTTCGTTTCTAAGCTCCATTATATGCTATCTATGATCGCGACCTCTGCCACCAAGTGATTTTAAATGTTGCGGTTAATGTCATTCCCGGGGATATAAAACTGGTACTTCAGTAGAACTTTGCTAGTGTAACCTTTAGCAGTAAGTGGTAAGAGAGGGAGAGAGAAAGAAAAGGAGGTAGAGATGTGATATAAATCTTATTCACGGGAGATTGCGCATTGCGAATTTCTTGCTCACTCCTCCTGCCCCTAGTCTCTTGAGGAAGAGAAGTTTTGTGGGACCAGTAGGAATGTTTTGTGCTCGTCGCTAGAGTATTCGATATCACAAGTTTTCGACAGTTAGTTAGACAGTTTACAGTAATAATAGGCTGCTATTCAGAACGACTGCTCACTTTTCTGGACAATCTCACTGGATGACCTTTTTATTTCATGTCCGGCGATAACATTTTGCCTTTTGCTGTCTCCCATTTGTTCACCTGAAAACCTAACAATGTAATCGCTCGCAAAGTGTTTTTCAAGAAGTGATAGCTTATGAAAAATGCTCACGTTGAGAGTTAGTTTTCAGACGCTCAGACTTCCTGCTTTTTGGTCTTTCTTCCTTGTTAGGAGATGGCGCCATAGCACTCAAAATGAAGAAGTAACACTGCCTGTGATAACTGTTCTGTCTTCCTATGGGATGTGACCAACAGAATACGATGGGCTGATTGCAGCATTTGGACCATTTCTACTCCAATTATGCTGAGCTCTGGTTTGGGATATTCTATTTTGGCCGTGCAATTTAATATGATGTACTGCACCGGCGTGGGGTGGGAGATGTAATAGGATCTACCGGATGACAGAAATTTACATCATGTAGCAGCAGAATGTCCGAGAAGAAAATGGTTCTGATGCCTACCATGATGGTCATCCCATTCAAAATTGTGGAACTTATACAGGAACGGCAGGAACGCAAAGGGGTTAGGGCTGCGAGCTACATACTATAACAAAGCTGGTACCTTCGATCAGTATCTGTGGGATTTGTCCCACCCAGACGAGAAAATCTCGAGACTTTTTCCGTGTGTCGATCAATAGTTATGTGTAATGGTGTTCTCGGAACAGAATGTGGAAGGTTTGGTTCATAAGTCTAGAGAAGGAAGAACGTGCACAAGAAAAGCGGGTGGATGAAATGGGCTGAATGTCTGATCAAAGAAGTTGGACTATTATCGAGCATCCCCACTTAACCGACATTTCTGCAACTATTGCCCGAGTTATGTCCGAAGAATTAAGGATGCTTAGGTACCTTATTTCCTTGCAAAAGTACGGACGCAGAACCGAACCGATGCTTTCAGCAGCGATGTCCTCCGCCTGAGACGTATCACCACTGTGTAAACGCACCGTGCCTTAGACTAAGCATGGTCGTCTTGTACTTGGAGCCAAACTCACAAACCCCAATCTTAGAGGCAAAAAAAGACATTTTTCTTCCTTGACATTCGAGGCGCTATAAGTTACACTTTATTAAATTCTTATCGGACATTTCTACCACCATATTAAAGAGCATATTAAATACTATCATGATACTCCGCCACAGCCTTCTGGAGGAGCGCCATCGAGAGATTCTGCCACGCGACCGTGAGTGGGTACCTGAGTTCAGCGAGATCGTTGATTTCTCCGCCACTGTAGACCACCCTGTTGAGCTCCGCCCGAACCGGGTAATTGAGGGGGTTTAGGTCAGGTGACCTGCTTAGATATTCCATCTTCTTCAGGTACTCAGCCGCCCTTCCATTCCAAGGAGAGTTTTTCCAACGCCCTTCGATTCCATGTGGTGGCACCCAATGCTGTAGCAGTACAAAGTTTCCAAGAAGGTACGGGCGACGACATGTGGGGAGGATATTCTTCTCGAGTTGCTCGATGTAACCGCCAGCGCTCATTTTCAATCCGGAAAATATCGGTCTTTCCATTCCACGTCCGGTCCATACCACCAGCGCGCGCCTTGGCGACTGCGGTGAAGATGATGTCCTAGACCGTAGCGACGTTGTCGGAGCTGCTCGATGTTGGAGGTCTTCCAGATCGAGAGTACTGGTCTCCAGGTAGCTATCCATGGTGACTCCATACTAGAAGTTTCGCAGCTGTTTGGAGGTGACATGAATTCCAAAGGTCTTCTCCAGTCAGGCTGCGACTGGAGATGACTTCATATTTTGGTGTACATGAAGGTGATGGGCGAGAGCCAGCTCCTGCTTATCGAGGAACATCTTGGGTATCTTCCGCCCTGGTACTCGTATCCACGTCCTCTGTCTGGGCTGCGAAAACTTTGCTGATATGTGACTCGGTCGAAATGTCTTTTTTTGCCCCTCCCCCTCCCCTGTATATGGATGCAGACAAGAAGTCGTCCGAGTTCCGTCATCAGGAGGTACGTGTGTCCAAGTGGAGATGTTCATAGCAGTGGATTTCTGCACTGTGGCTTTCGAGCGGATCTATACAGAGAACAAAACCTCACTGTCGGTGAAAAGTGCCTGTCCCTCAACAATTATACCGATAAATGAATGGTACCGCACAATTACAAGAGGCTATCACTCCTCATCACAGTGCCACACATCGAGATGCACAATACTGGGATGTGGGTTAAGTCGCCCTATTCACGCGACCTACAGCCGTGCAATTTCACCCGTTCTAGTCTGTCGGAAGTTACTGTCCAGAGGCGAATCCTACGACGCTTTTCATTCACCGAAATCGGCAACAACGGCAATTTACTCGCACCCGTTGGAAAAAGAAAGATGGCAGTGATCCAAATGCTTCCGGGGCATTGGGAGCGGGTCATTGATGAAGGGGATCCAGTCAACTCAAAGCCAAAATATTACTTTTTTATCAGTTTTCCTCCACGCTTCATTTGAATAAAAATTCCATGTTCTTTGATTGAGATGACCTAATAGAACGCAAAATTGCACTGGTAGAGTAGCCATTCTGCAATGCTCACCGTATTTCTATGAACACTCTCTAATTTTTGCAAGGGGTGGTGGTCGAACACTCGAATAGTTTCTCACACAACTAGCATCGGAAAACAGAAGAATTTTCCCATCCACCAATGGTGTGATAGGTGGGTTCACGTCATTCGAAGGGGCAGACTTTGTTGCAGAGGCGCACTCTGTGCAGTATAAGTGGCTGACAGGTGTCGTGTCCGTGTGCCCTTCACATTTTAAAGAACATTTATACATCAGTGACTTACGACTTACTTTCGACTGCAGCTCCTTTGAGATCACTATGCTAACAATGACATTTAGTGACTCAGAGTTCATTATTGAAAAGACTTCATACCTTTTGAGCTTTTCACTTTTTTCTGCATTCTCATTATGCGCTCTTTTTCCTCTATTGTGGCACTCGACCAGAAGCAGTACCACTGTCATTGCTAAAAAGCTGAGTTTCGTAAAAAAAGTTGTTTGCCTTTTTCGCTAGAATCTATTACGGATAAAGACATGAATTGAGCACATTAGAAGTATCTCATGGCTTGGGAGTAATAAGTAGCTCATGCACAAAGTCCACCTTTAAAGACAGTCCCGCTCTCAACCAAATCGTCGGCTTCCCTCCTTATTCACATAGTCTGCTCCGCAGTCTCTGATACTGTCCTAGTTTCGCGGCTTCAAATGAAGAAGCTAAAGGCTCTAATAAGTGACAGTTCTAACGCCTCTCTAGTTGTATCGCCCAACAAAACTCAGGAGCTATTTTCTGTTACTTTTACACTGTGTCTAAAACCCCATAGCAGTGCCATGATAAAACCATTTCGCTCTCGAGTACCTCTCTAGGTTTATCATTTAGTGCCAACGCCAGACACTTAGCCAGTTTCTGACATTTGTGGTACTATCGTGTGTACTCGCTGTCATCCTATACTACTCACATTGCCTTCATCGTATGCTCATGTACAGTCCTCATCATAGCGGACTGTCGGAGGGCGGCTGTGCAACGCGGTCCAAATGGGTCGATTTAGGGGGGGAGGGAGCAACCAATGATGAACGCCGTAGGTGCGAGTCGCTGATTGTGACCCGACAATTGCGGCGATGTAAATTATGATGCCCGTAACAAACAGAGGTGCTGCGCAGACCCTTTTCCCTTCCTTTCCAGTTTTCCTGCTTCCTCTTCCTGCTCTGAGAATTGCTCAGCACCTAAGCATTCGTATTTGAACGCCCGGATTAAGCATGCCTGTCGCGGTATCCTTCTTCTTCTTCTTCTCCCTAGCGTTAGTCCCGCGCCGTCGCAGGGTCCGCTGTTCTTGTTAGACGTCGCCACTTGTTCCGATCCACTGCATCTTCTGCTGTGGCTTTCACTTCAGTGAGGTCCCTCTTGATGACGTCCCTCCATCTTTTCTTTGGGGCTCCTCGTGGTCGCTTGCCCTCTACCTCGAGTTCCAATGCCTTCC
>MU932376.1:0-14028 GCA_036418165.1 Cooperia oncophora | reverse complement strand
TTCAACGACTAAAAAATTCACAAAAACTATATCCTCAACCAAAGCTTTTTTGATATTCTTATACTACGAGAAGTTTCCTATCAGATGATATATAACTTGCTTGCAAAACGTTTCACTTTTCGAACAAATTTTTCAATTGAAAAAAACGGCCATTACTTATTAGCCAACCTAATATAATTGGTTGCAGGGACTACACATGATAGAAAAGTGAACGTGCAGCTTTGAATGAGGCAATGGTTGGCTCAAATGGTCAGCAAACATTGAAGGGAGGCAATTTCGCCCATAATCCTTCAAACTGTTCTTTTTATTCATCGGAAATGCGTCCAACTCTCGCGTGATCGAGAAAAAAGATCGAATGGAATAGCGCTAAAAGGCAGCTCGCCAGATGAATGAGCCTGTCTGCCAATTTTCCCGGAAAGACGGGAAACACTGGTGGAAGTTCAACAAACAAATGAGTTTCATCCTCATGACTAGGCGATATGAGAGCCGCTGCTTCAAAATGAAAAAAAAACCAAGTTAGTCATAGCAATATGCTACGTTAGCGGAAAAGACACAGAAAATCCTTATCTGAGCCTGTTTGCGTAAGTGGTACTATGCACGCAAGTTGTATTTTCTTCGTTCAAAAGACGTTATTTAAATATTTCGAATAAATGTTTGACATTCTAATGCAATGTATGAGGAACGATCGTGGACCTTTTCCTTACAGAACCTTCAGAAAAGTGGTCCAACAGAGCCACGAATATCGTGTTCACTCACACTAATCAGTAGATCCTTCTTCTGCTGTTTCTCACTTGTCTGAGCATCCACAACGTGTCTGAGGAGATATCAAAGGATAAACAGCAATCAGTGTGGCCACACGAACGCTTCCTGATTACAAATTAGCGTATCCACTGTGTTGCGACCCAGGAGTCGAGTGTCGATGTTCACGGTGTCGCATCATGAAGTTCCTAACATCCCCTTGACGCCATTGTCAAAGTCTTATAGAATAACTATTTCTGATGCTGAAAGTAATGGTTGATTGGCGATGACCTTCAACACCCCCTCTGTCCCCGATCAACAGGAACGGCCAAAACTCCGGGGGAAACTGGAAAATTTTTCAAAACGGAAGACTGGGTAGCTATGAATAGGCTGGGTAGGTGGGAGGTAGGAAGGTATGAAAATTTGGGAAGATTGTAGATAAGAAAGAGAAGGGAGTCATACCGGGGGAGGGGTGGAAGAAATACTGGGAGTCCGGCTGATTCCGTAATTACCCTCCCCCCCCATTCATCCTAATGCTGTAGCCTGCTTGAGTGCATGTCATTAGTTCCGCAAAGAAAGCGATGAAAGAGGAATAACAAGCGTAGTCGCGTGCGCACCTTTCGCATCAGGACCCAACCTGCTCAACGTGGCAGTGCTGCGTTGGGCTAGTTAGACAGAAAATGTAGTTAGAAAGCCGTAAAACGGGATCAACGATGTTCCCACCAACTCTAAAAGGAAAGAGACTACAGAGTTATCAAAACACGTTCCATGCGAGAGCATGACGAAGACGATTTCACAAAAAAGTAGGTCCTGTGAAGTAAACATGTGATAGGATTGATCAGCGGCACACGCCGGTTAGCTGCCGCAAAAAACATCCTGTGAGTTTGCATCGTCGTCGAAATGTGTTGGTGCTTGTAGTGGAGAGCGCAGAGCGCCTTCACAATAAAAGCCTGATTGCCATGGTGACTTCATTTCAGTCGCAATCTCACACATTCATTCAATCTCATTGGAATAAGCGTGTGCTACTCCACAGCAAAGTAAGACGAGATTTGTTGACGTAGATGTATTGTGTGCGTATGTGTTCGTTCCTGCTCTCAGGGGAATAATGTTTGCACGTCAATGGAGGAAATATCGCTATTATTCGCCCAGGGTCCCGAAATAGAAAGGACGATAAGCGCACTTGCGGACTGAAAAGGTTGATAAAGTACAGGGGGGGGGGTGCAAAAAAGACACTTTTTCAGGGTCACATATTAAAGTTTACGCAGCCCAGATAGAAGACGTGGATACGAGTACCAGGGCGGAAGATACCCAAGATGTTCCTCGATAAGCAGGAGCTGGCTCTCGCCCATCACCTTCATGTACACCAAAATATGAAGTCATCTCCAGTCGCAGCCTGACTGGAGAAGACCTTTGGAATTCATGTCACCTCCAAACAGCTGCGAAACTTCTAGTATGGAGTCACCCAGCTACCTGGAGACCAGTACTCTCGATCTGGAAGACCTCCAACATCGAGCAGCTCGCTACGGTCTAGGATATCATCTTCACCGCAGTCGCCAAGGCGCGGGTTGATGGTATGGACCGGAAGTTCCTGGAATGGGAAGACCGATATTTTCTTCGTGGACCCCGGACTGAAAGTGAACGCTGACGGTTACATCGACAACTCGAGGAGAATATTTGCCTTCATGTCATCGCCTGTACCTTCTTGGAAACTTGTACTACTGCTACAGGATTGGGTGCCTCCACACGGAATCGAAGGGCGTTGGAAAAACTTTCGCCTACTTGGAATGGAAGGGCGTTGAGTACCTGAAGAAGACGGAATATCCAAGTGTGTCACCTGACCTAAACCCCTCGATTACCGGGTCCGGGAGGAGCTCAACAGGGTGGTCTACAGTGGCGGAGAAATCAACGACCTCGCTGAACTCAGGATACCTCACGGTCGCGTGGCAGAATCTCCACGCGGGGGTTCGTCCAGACGGCCGTGGCAGAGTTTCGTGATCGTGTGCAATGCGTTGTTGGACTTGGTGAAAATGCCCAATCAGAATTTAACTTGTAAGTTATATCGTCTTGAAAGTCGAAGAAGAAAAGTCTATTCCCCCCCCCCCCTTATATACTGCAGTACAAAACCAAGACCTTCAGTCCAATAATGAAAGTTGGAGAAACAGTAAGGAAGAAAGTAAAAGAAAGAAGGAGGATCGTTCCACCTGTTGAATGCACAACTGTTCAACCTCAACTCCCTGGTATAGGTGGTGACCTTAAACTGTAGTGGTGAACGTAGTCAACGGAAAAAAACCGGTGCTTGACCATTATAGGCAAAAGTGAAAAACATGTCAGGCGGTATCGAGAGGGGCGGGGTGAACCCGCCCCCTGACGGCTTTTTCTACCAGTAATGAACGGTCAATTATCGATTCAGGACGAAGACAGCGATGATTGCGGTCTGCCTGCGGAGCGAGTGCTAACAGTTAGTTCGGTTTCTTTTAGCTCAATGCTGAATGTGAGGAGCTTGCTAGCATGGTGGAGAATCGAAAGTTTTTTCCTCTTTGTAAGTTTCCCTTACCTATGACATGACCGACCTTTAGACTAACTCGATTCAAGATGCGGATGTTTATAGAAGTGTAACTAGCGGCAATGACTTTTTCACTGCATTACCAACTACAAGGAGCATTCGAAGCGTTCTACAGGGCACAGCATTGGTTGGGGATTCCCTATGGGGGGTCGTATTGGGGCTGAGTTGATTTTTCTCGCTTTGCAGACGTTGTAAAGGGGAGGGGGGTCGTGATTTGGTCGTTGTTCGGGCAGGGGGGGTCGTATTATCTGGCGTAGAGTTACTGTGGTTCATCATTCGAGGGGTTCATGAATTTTTATTGGAATTTTCCGCTGTGTTAAAGGGTACTGATGTACGCCCCGTAGATGTACGTCGCAGTGCCTTAGTACACCATATACCCCCGCCCGACAACTTATTTCGCCGGTATGAAAACCACAATTCACATCTAAGCAGTCAGCCATGTCGCCATGCTTAGGAGATGGGGGTGGGGGGCGGGTCGCTCAATAGCTCCGACCAACAATCCCCATCGAATGCGCATGACTGTGCCCTGGCGTTCTAGATTATGGTAGTATGGGAGTGTTTTTCGACCAGTAGGTGTTCATCTCCTGTATCCTACCTCAATTCTCTAGGTGCTTCCGTGTGCACGTTCGAGGGTGAGTGGTTGTAGCCGAATCTGACAAAGCAGAAGCGAACAGTTTGGTGCGAAGTTTTTGGTCACTCGGAATTTCCTACTTGGTTTTCCACCTACCGTTTTCCACATTTTTAATCACCTGAGCAGTTTTTGAAAGGAGATAAAACTTAAAAATTTAGTGCAGAAAAACGAAAACAAAAAAATACCGCTCTAGAAAAAATCGCGACGGCTGCAAAGCTCCTGTCTTCATGTACTTAAATGACTAATTGTTTCACGCTGACCGTCGGTATATCTACCCGCCTGCTGGATCTGGTTTCACAGTTGCGTATACCGTATATGCCCACCTTTGCTCACTAGGAAATTCCGATCTTGCAAATTTTAAAAAAATACAAAAAAGACTATCGAATTCTCCCAACAGTGCAATACAGTGACTTATGGTGGTGACAAGTCTGCTCTTCCCAAGCCGGCTGCCTACTGGCGAGCTTGTTTCTGTGAGCTGCAAAACGATGCTACGGCGTCCGCGGGAGCCGACGCGCACTCGTACGGCCCGGCGAGTGTGGGAAGTATGCGAGGGTCCTTGAAATGCAATAGAACCGGGCACCGGGGGGGCGGGGGCGGACCCCAACAGGCGCCTCAGTTCAAAAGTCATACAAAGCATAGAGATAATGTTCCGCTTTAAGCAAACGGTGAAATGTTCGGGAACGCTGACGAGGCGCTCATCGTGAGCTGGGCAGACGGCACCTGCCGAGAGCGACAGACAATATATACGTAGACCTGTGCAGGCAAAGGCAAAGATGATCAGTTGCCAATCGAGGCCGACATCGGTCTAGGTTTCAAAACCCTTCTATGTGGCAAACCAAAAACAGCAACGGAGTGGCTGTAATAGTCTCTCAACGTTTCCGGGACACGATAGCAAGCGTAGAACGTTTGGATGTACAGCCCTGATGAAGCATCAAGTTCTCTGGCTATTCGGAACAGCGTCTGTACCATTTCTTTTCTGCCTATGCTCCACAGACGGGATGCTCCGAACTATCCGAGGACGAGTTCTGGTCCCTGCTTGAGGAGAAGACAGCTGAGGTACCGTCAGAAGACGTCGTAGTTGTTGCGGTGTGATCTAAATGGGCACGTAGGCCCACTGCGCAATAGACGGCCTACTACAGTTGTCATGTTGGTTTCGGTTATGGGTCGCGTAACGCCGATGGTGAAAGAATTCTGGACTATGCAGAGGCCCATAACCTGGTCAACGTGAATACGAAATTTCGTGCAAAACGAGAACTCCCTTTATTACACTGGGAGTGCCGAAACGCAGATAGACTGTGTCCTTGTTAGACAACGCGACCGAGGGCTCATCACGGACGCGAAGACGGTGCCGTAAGAGACAGCTGCCACACTACATCGCCCATAATTTGCACGCTAAAGATCGCAAAGCTGGACGGGTCGAGCGATGTGGTCCCGAGAGGATTAAATGGTGGCGCTTGAAAGAAAAGGAGGCAGCTGTAATCTCTCGTATACGACCATTCCACCGACCAAAATTCAAGCACTGTCGATATGAGGACTGGAAAAGTGCTTCTAAAGCGCGTATACGTGAGGCCGCGCTCCGAACTTAACGTCACGAAGCCGGGAAGGCGTAGAATTGATAAGCAGCCGTGGTTATGGACCGACAATGTCAAAGAAACGGTTCGCGAAAAGAAGAGGCGCTACCACGCGTTTCTTGCCGACAAGTCAGCTAGTAGCTGGCGTAAGTACAAAGAAGCGAAGTGTAGCGAAGAAGGCTGCGGCTGCAGCGAAGGCCGCCCACTTCGAAGATGTTCAGTAAGAAACTCGCATTCGCACGTGATGGTGAGACACGGCACCCCTCTACCGATCCTGCCAAGGCTCGACGGCATCGTCAGAACGAGAAATTTCCTGGCGTTAAATTGGCGAGCCATGGCTACCTTTCGCATGAACCGAAACAGAGCGGTCTGAGGCGATGGCACGAACTTCTTGAGAATATTTCACACTGGTAGAGTTTGCGCACCCCCCACCTCGGCCATCCCATTTCGTCCACCCTAGTGACCAGTTAGAAGAGAACGAAAGGCGGCTCTCAGGATGCATGAAGTCAGGCAACAGCAACCGGCGAACCTAACGGTGCTGGCAGAACCGACTATTGTGAAGCAACCGGCCATGGTGTTGGTACCTGTTTACGGAGTTCTTCACTCAGGTTGATTGCTTCAGAAGAAGACGCCCAAAGCATGCGCAGCAGCAGCACGACGATTCCGATTTGGAAGAAGAAGGGCAGCCCTGCGGACTGCTCGAACTACCGTCCAATTCGCCTGCTGTCACACAGTATGAAGATCTTTGAGCGTATTGTTTGACAGTCGTATTCGCGAAATCGTCCAGCTTTCTATCAATCGATGTGGCTTTCTGGCAGGCTGAGCACATCGGACGCATACGTTCGCGCGATGCTTCTGTTGGATGAGACAATCGCTAGAGAAGGAAGTACACGTTGCATTCTAGCTTTCTCTGCGCACCCGGAAAAGGCCATATCGACCCGTGTTCCTCGCTGAAATTATACTCGCCGTACGCTTGCGGCAACACGGCAACACTACGTCCCGCTCTCTGTCCTGTTCCGGAAGAGCTTGTTGAGTCAGGTGTGCGCATACTTGCACTCCAGCTCAAGAGCGCGTGTCACGCACCCTGCAGGCATTTCGGCAGAACTTTCCTATCACGAGTCGCGCAGCTACGATCAATGCTCTCTCCACTCCTTTTCGTGATCTCTTGCGATCATCTCGCCGGAATCTCTGAAACGATTCTTGAGCGCTCCTCTACGCAGATGATGTGGTGCTGGCCAGTGAAGATAAGAACGAACTCGAGCAGCAGGTGCAAGCTTGGTCTGGTCGTCTGACAAAATTCGGACTGAAGTTGAACATCAAGAAAACCGAGTACTTGACAACCGATACAAATGAGTCCGATTCCATTATGATCAGTGACATCGAGCTCACACGGACAAGAGCCTAAGTATCTTGGATCAGGAATTGTGTCCGATGGCAATTTGACCTCAGAGGTGAACTCTCGCGTGAGTGTCGCAGCGGAGCCAAACATGCGCTAGATGACTTGGAGTTTGTGTGACAAAACCATACCGGAGCACTCAAATCGAAGATTTATAGAACTGTGGTCAGAACAGTAGCGTTGTACGGGCTGAGTGCTGGCCTGCAACCAAGGAAGTCGAATCCCGCCTTAGTGTGATGGAAATGAAAATGCTACGTTGGACGGCGAATGTCACCAGTATGGATGGGATTTGCAACAATGACATAAGCAAGAAGTTTGGCGTAGCCTTCCAAAGTTGATAAAATGCGAGAATCCCGTCTCCGATTGTATGGCCACGTACTTCGCGCGAAGTCGGACACCGGTGCAAAACTGATCTCCAGCTCGAGTCGCAAACGAGCCGAGAGTACCCCAGGACGTGTGCTCGACAGCGCCTGCACGCGGAGCATTGGAAGATAGTTGGTGCCTCACTCTCGACACAGGCGCATTCGACCGGAATAGAATGGGCCGTAACAGAATCAGAGAGCGGAGCGCCCCGCTACAGAGCAGACAAAACGCTGAAGAATAGAAGAAGAAGAAGAAGAAGTGCAATACCGTGATATCTTGTCAATGTTGGCAGGACTAATTCGTCAGATACTGAGAGCAGTGCGGCTCCCATTTTACTCGATACCATATCGACCACTTGTGCGCTATATGACATCATCAGAATCCAACAGGTGTTTTCGTGGTATGTTTTCACTAATGAGTATCCTACAACAACAAGTCATGCTGCTCTACGACCATGTGCAAATGAATGAAAAATGTCGAGGTGCGTGCACAATTCTTTGAGATAAAATATCGTGCTGATAAGGTTACAAATATAAGCACTACACCGGTAGGTTCATGCATTCTGTTAGTTTTTTTCATAGAAGTTAGCTGTATAGCACAATTGTTCAAGGTATGTCTATCCTTCTGTACGGATGACCATCAATGTTTTTGGATCATTAGGCTTGCACATAGGGCAAGCTTCTGTTAATGGCTTTTTACAGATGTTCATAGAAATTGAAGAAACAGTCTGTTTTATTGCTTCGTTTCTTTATGGGAAGATTCCAAGGAGGTGCAGTAAGCTGCTAAGCAATGCTCGATGCAACTCTTTATAGATTCTGGGCAATCATAGGCTGTACAGAATTGTTTCAGCAGAGTTGATTCATTCGCAGAAGCCGTGGCGAACGGTCTCGTTGATAGAATCTACACACGATCTGAACCACTGAAATCATACTCGCTGGTGGTGAACGTCGACGAAAATAAGGACAATTTGATCGAGGAGGTTAGATAACATTTGAGGATTCAAGTTAAATTGCTAGGCGGGTATAACTCGCAACCAGCACACAAGCAACCACTCTAGTCTAGGCAGTCCTCTTCCTAAGTACACGTCTTCCTAATAAAGGCAGTGGCACGATGAATCCCCAAAGACGAGTAGGATTAATATGCCTAGCAGAACGGAATTCCGCGGCCCTGAGAAGGGGCTGCGCAGCGCCCTTTCCAAGGAAGGTACAGCGGTTATTGGCAATATGCCCACTGCAATCTCTGTCGAAGTTGATTTTTAAGTCATTAGGAACGAAGGCTTCTTCTTCGCAGGATTTTGACCGTTTCACTCCGTTCTTTCGCCATTTTCCCACTATATAGCGCCCTGCTAGCATTTTAGGCCGAGTACCAAATTATCGTGCCAACCGCCTTTAAGCCTGGAATACGCTTATGATAATCCCAAGGCAGCGCGCTAACAAGCAGCAGTCGTCACACTATATGTGCAACAACTTGTACCTAATGACAGACCGACCGAAATATCGGCAGACTAGCATAGCAAGTAAGCGGTTCATGTGATAGAATGATTGCTCGTCTTGAGATAGAGATAAGGGTATCATTATGAGCAAACAAATGAAAGGAACTTCATTTCTAGAAGAAAGGCCGAGGGCTCAGTGTAACTTTAACTTCGTAAGACACTTTTCGCTATCCCAAGACCTAGATGGTGGGATCTAAGGAAAAACGCGCTTGCGCTGATTTAATCGTCAGCGAAGAAAAGGGCAGAAGCAAGCGCCTGGAACTCTTTATAAGGCTCTCTTACTTTCCAACACAGTATAATAATAGAACAAAACAAAGGGTGTTTGGGCGAGTTTGCAGGACTTCTTGGCAGGAACTGTTCATGCGTCGATCCCGCCACTGCCTCGTCCATACGCTTTCTAGAAGAAACCTGCTCCTTGATGCGTGTTAGAAGGTTGTCTGGCGTGATCCTGTATTTCAACGTCAAAGAGCTGTGGATACTGTGTTTCATTCTTCACGAAGAATGCGTTATGATTGGAGGTAGTATTACCTAGTGGGCTGGGAGTCGGCAAAATCGTAGGTATCTAGCGCTCACTCTTGATTATTGGTACTTAGACATTCTGTATGGCTGTGGAAGTGATCTTCTTCAGCAGTCAAAGACTTCTACGGCTGGTTTAACTGTAAATTGTGCCTTCAGAAAAAAAAGCGATTGTCATTCGTGGGAGGAGGAAACGAATACAAAGGTCAAAGTGCTAAGGAAAATCTGGTGAAAACAGTAGGGGAAATCGTTGAGAACGCTCTGAGTAAGTACTACTGTTGGCTCTAAGTGTTACACAAACTTACGGCGGATAGGCACTCACCAGAGTGTAGTGGAGAAAGAGCCGACGTCGGGGATAGGCAAAACTGATGACCCACCGCTACATAGCGATGGCAGAACGAAACGATAGAGGTGGGGAGCCACCTGAAGGAGGTTAACATGCCAGAGCCCTGGCGTTCCCATACTTGTGATAGCGTCTCCTTATCCAAGAAGGGTTTCTTTACGCTGGGTGATGCTGGATTGTCTCTAACAAAACATTACAAGAGGAATTACTGCAATTATTAGGCAGTCAAAAGGTATTAAAGCTATTTTCCAACAACTATCATTGACGAATATAGCGATAGGGGAGAAACATGGAAGGAAACAGCAGGAACTATTATGCTCGGAAAGGTGGTAGAGATAACTCACTGAGCCAAAATAGTCAGTTTGTTCAGTTAATGTATTCAGGCTGCAACCTGCGCTTTTATTTCACCTCAAGAGTTGAGCGAGCTTCTACCAGCAAACTTGCTGCTTGAACTTCGCGAAGGTTCCGTGCATGCTGTAAACGCTGACACCGGTAACATCAAGTGCATCTATCCACTTCCCGGCTGCTGCAACGGTAAGATTGTTGAGCCGACTTCTTAGAGAACAACTGGTGTGTTTGAGGTTCAATAGCATTGGCACAGAACACAGCATAACCTTCAAGAACTCCTATGGTTGCAGAAGGTAGTCGTCGCAATGGTCGTCGTCCTGCCAGCAGAGCAACCGATTCTCGCCGTCGCCCCTGCTTCCGTGTTGAGTTTGCATATCCAAAGGGCAGTGAACGCGATGAGAGAGCAGTTGCAAAGCCTAACTTTGAGGTAATACTACAGCTTCCTGCTTGATTGTGGCCAATCTTGACAACAAATTGCAGGTGGAACGCAGCGAGCAAATCTATTCGGCGCAGGCGTTTGCAGCTACGCGATTCGGTTCGACAAAACTAAAAACCTACCAAGTGAGTATACACTTCACATTAGTTATTTTGTTGAACGTATGCATTACAGTCGTCGCAGTGCGGAGACAACGGCTACGGACATCATCCATTCACCATGCCATCCGTTTATGCATATTTGAGGTACGCTTCTGTGTTGCGCTAGTATGGTAGTACACGTGTCCAAACATACCCACACATATCAGTATCATATTACCAGTTCATCTTCAGACTGCTCGTATTTTTAAATGCGATCGCTTGCGCGACAATGATACAAGGAAATGAAGAAGACACTAACACTCAGAAAACCGAAGAATTCTCAGATGATGAAAAGGTAGGTGATAATAGGCATTAGCAAATCATATCTTGCTGTGTGACAGAATGGTGTACAAACTTGAGTTTCTCAGAGGGATTTCAGAGCTCATTTCATAGTTAAAAGGAGGGCCGTATCTAAACACATTGAGAGTAACTTCTTTCCAAAGTAGAGGAAAAAATTGCTCTGAATTGAACTTTCCTCAAAGAGGTGTTTGCAAGGAAACATTGGTGAGAAGTGCTCACGTCATGACCTCTGTAGATATGGCGAATTTATGAGATCAGCTGTAAGATGATAATGATCTGAAATTTGAAGGTGATTCACTGACAACCCTTTCATCTGTAATCCGCACCTATGGAAACCTCCGAGCAGACGACTAGCTCCTGTTTTCTAGTTCCACTTGTTTACTGGTTTCAATTGAGCGCTACCGTAATCCACTCTGCTCTGTGCCGGAACGTTCACAGTAGCGCACTTCAAAGCAGTAACAATGCATCATTATAGCTTTATTCACTTTATTCACTTCATTTACACAGTGTCCATGACTGTAAGAGGATTGTAAGTGCTAATCAGTATATATTTCGGACTTAGATGGCGTGACAAGTTAACGTGACCTGTACTCATACGATTACGGTAGCTTTCAATCGAGACTGGCGAACCTTTTTCTATCTCGCACACGCTAGTCTTTACAGAAGCAG
This sequence comes from Cooperia oncophora, assembly GCA_036418165.1. Classification (NCBI taxonomy): domain Eukaryota; kingdom Metazoa; phylum Nematoda; class Chromadorea; order Rhabditida; family Trichostrongylidae; genus Cooperia; species Cooperia oncophora. Next base: position 2,522 of record MU932376.1, on the reverse strand, counting down.
CTGCTGGAAGATGCTCACGGTGATCGCTCAAGTAGTGGATTCGTAGATGATGATGAACTTAGCGACCGTTAGTTATCATCGAAACTTTCTCCTCAAAAGCGAGCAAAATTGTGACCAGTGCTCAAAAAGACCAGGAAGGGAACCGTGGTCGCATGAGTCCAGGATAAAATCGAAAGCGATGACACTGCAAACTAGTATGCACAGCCAAAGAAATCACTATATAACCCATCTAAGTTTACGAGAAACACTCGGAAGCATTAAAACTCTACCCCATCGAATGAGTGCTTCGCCGAATCTTACTGCTTTGGTTTTATCGCTCGACGAGCGACAGCCAGCTCTAGATAAGGCCCACTTCATCGCGCATCAGCTGTCGCAGCAGCGCTTATAACTTGTATTGGCATGCGCACATCATATGAGTTCGATAACTTCGCCAAGCTTTACTCAGTGCAGAGCACTGGAAAACTTCAAAATATCGTCAGAAAGAATATCGAACATCAACACCCATCATTTGGAAAGTGGCTATAAGACACGGTATTGACTATCGAGAAAGTGATGAAGATCGAACAAAATTATGGCAAGCGCTTCTCGTGGGAATGAGCCGTTTTGTACCTCTAGCTTGCACTTTTCCGGGGCTACACGATCAATAGGTATCCAACCACAGCCGCGAAATTCGCGCTGCGCGCTGGACTGCAAGGGTCTCACAAATTCGAACACCGTCCGAGGACCCATTCGAGAAAAAGGTTATGCTGAAAGCATACTTAAGGGAAACTGCCTCAGTATCTGCAGAGACTAGAACAAAGGATTGCAATGTTGAGGCAATTTTCGGCTTCGCGTAAATGGCAAACTAGGAGTCTTGAACGCGGTTTCCGAAAAAGTCACCTAATTGGTTATTACACTGGTCTAAATGCATTGGTACGATCATATCGACCTTGAACAAGATGTTCACACTAATCGCTGATTTTTCAGCCGTCAACGAAAAATCGGACACATCCTGTTAAAAGAAGTAAATGATTAAGCGCCGACTGGCGGATCGAAATCGGTTAATAAAAATTAAGAAAGTTCATCGCTCTCTGCTTCTTTTAAACTTTCAAACCTGTGAAATACCGGTTCTCACGATTACGCCTGTGAAAGAGCCTGAATCAATTTATTCACTGTGTCACTTCTTTTGCAAACGAAACGAAAGAAATAGCAAAAGTCATGATTTCGCAACAGCCTGACCCGCAACTATCTGTTCGAACAACGTTTCCTATCACGCAGAATAGATGCCTTCCACAAACCACTGTCCAGCCATACTCATGAGGGCTACATGTCTCCCAACTAACAATAAGGTCCGACTGAAGACACATCAAGCGACAACTGGGTTAGTATGGTCGTTTTCGGCGCAGACGCCGAGTCGTATCAAAGGGTTGGGTTTGGCGCGTTGCAAGCTCGTATCCATCAATTGTTGTCGCTTATTCGCTCAAGAATTATTGCTGGACGGGCTATAGCCGCGCCGATTCCGTTCTCCCTGACGCGAGCGTCTGCAGCGAAGACGAGTGCACGATTCCTTACGAGCAGACCTGGAGCCGCACAGAGTAAATATGTCTATCCTCTTGAAAACGCGTAATGGGAGCAACAGGGTTTTCTTCTTGGCTCTTATTCAGTTTTTCTCCCAATTCGACAGGTTCGTTATATCTTCCATTCAATGCATATACTTTCCCTCCCCGCAGTTTCGTCACTTCTTGGAAGCCCTTGGTGTGCGAACAGTGCCTCAGATCCTGGTGTGAGGAGCGAATGACCCCATTAAAGCACCACTTTCCTGCCCGGGCTCGATAGTGGTGAATATGCTCTCGCCAGAATCTGAAAAGTCGGGGAACATCCGAGATTCTTCACCTCAAACACCTTTTCAGCTTCACTACAGGTCCACGGATTGATGAACCTTTCGACATGGATTAGCTAATTCTGCTTCGGAATCTGCCTTTACGGTTCAATTTCAAGAGCAGATTAATCATTACTTCTTCTCAATCTCGGGGAATCATCGACCTGCAGAGAAAGGGGACCATGCTTTCGCGACCACGTGCACATGCTGTTATGCGGGACCGATTTGTAAACATAACATTCGTTCACATTCCGTGCCGGATGGAGAGGGAACACACTGCTACCTCACCCCTCATGTGGTTTCTTTTCTTTATTCCAATTTCCTTTGTTTTTTACCACACCACATAACAAAGCGATTAGAATATCTTTAAAAATTCATTTCCCTCTCGCCATGGCATTCCAAAAAGATTGACTTTTAGCCGTACAGTGTTCTGGAATGCCTCCAGAACCCTTAGATAACATGAGCAACGATTTGATATAGTAATGACGTGTGATTATGACTTAGCCATCTTAGATATGCAAGGTGGAACCTCGCCCAAATTCAGAGGTACGCCGGATCCTCAGGCACTCCTACCACGAACGTCCAAAGCTGCGACCAGAGAGGTAAACCCCTATTGTTATAACTATCCTACACATATAAAACCTTCGGTGTTCGGCCTGAGGGG
>MU932375.1:0-10221 GCA_036418165.1 Cooperia oncophora | reverse complement strand
AATGGTCTCCGCCACTTCCTCCATATTAAGCGCCTAAGAATGTACTGTTTCGAGACTTTCAAATAGTCGAGCTTGATGTGAAGGATGTTGATTTTGATGAGAGAAGTTATGATGGTAAATATGAAAAAAGCTGAGGTTAGTTCAATGTGCAATTAATATTGACTATAATGATCAAAACAAGTGAGTATAAAGTAAATCACTTGGAATTTTCATCTATAATCAGCGGATGTATTCGCTTTTGCGGCAAAGCGAAACAGCCTCGAGTATTATCATAAGACCTGCGGAGGGCTCTGTATATCTAACCATAAGTGTACCATAAAGAATAGGTTTTTTGGGATTTCTCATGAATTTTTGTGGATTGCATGTATGCCATCAAGTTCACCAACACGTGTGCGCGTGCACCTACGCGTGCATAGTAAAAAAAGCAAAAAAATATACAAGTGACTAAACAAAGTATATATAATTCGCTAAGTATGTCTGTCTGCCTGTCTGTCTGTGTGTCTGTCACGAAATTCATAACTTCCTTCAAATCGGCCGACGAGAGTTCATATTGGTAAGTGATACAGGGGGGGGGTGGAAGTAAACATCATGGTGGGTGGCAGGAGGTGATAACAGCTGACAAGGACTGACAAGGGGCCTCAAAAGGGGATGGTCACTAAATTCATAACTCGCGTCACTGCAACGGTGGGACGGTGGTTCCAAGAAATGATGTGGGGGCAGGTCGGGAACAATATTGGTGGGTGGCAGGAAGTGATAACAACTGATAAGATGCAATAGGGGAGGATCATCAAATTCATAATGAGCGTCACAGCAGCGGAGGAATGGTGGTTCCAAGGAGAGATATAGGGGCAGGATGGGAACATTTCTGGTAAGCGGGAGGAAGTGATAACCGCTGATAAGATCCACAGTGGACCACTTCAGAGAGAAAGCTGAAAAAGCTAAAAGCTAAGAGCTTACACCAGGTTGTAGCAACAGTGGTAGACTGTTTCCAACAGTTTTTCAGGGGTATAGTGTTCGAATGTTTATGCCTTTTAGCGATACAGTTGAAACTGTTTCGACCGCTGAACTCTCGAGTTTCGACAAAAAGTAAAAGCCTCAAGATATTTGAATGGAGAGTGATAAGAGCCATCGACAGGTAGATACGTGGAAACTGCTTTACCATTTCTACGTAGTACTAGGATGTTAAGACCTTGCAATACCATCCCGATACTGTTACCATCGAAACTCTGAACCGCAAAGCTGCCCGTATTTCAAACGACTGATGGGTGTTTTAAGAAGTGCGATGAGCACGACGGAGTCAGCACAGAGGGCCATCAGTGATCAGAAGCATAGGTTTAGCCATGCGCGCAGCAGTGCGCGTCAACCAAACTGGTACAAATAAATAGGCGAAAAATAGTGTGAATGAAAATCAAGCTAATGAAGTCTTCATATATTAGGCACAAAAAGCGATCATAATAGTATAAAAACAGGTCATCGTATGCCAGTATATCTCTTGAAGGTTTCATATTTAGTCGACCCATAAGTAGAGGCGTTTTTTCTTACTCGAAATGTCGCGCTGAAGATGAAAAGTTTTGCCATTGAGTTTTACACTACTTTGCAGAGAATTCCTTGCCCTATACTATAGTCTTCTTAGTTTTTTCCGAAGTTTCTCTATCCACTAATATTTAGATGCTCAAACTGGAGTGTCAGGTCGACGAGCATTAGCGACAGAATCTCTTTTTTACTTCTAATTAAAAAGTTAAATCGCACAGGAACGGTTAGGTGATTCAGAGATTTCAATTTCGACCTTACAGACAAGAATAGGACCTAATTCCCTATTGAGCCCAACTGAGAGCTTACTGGATTACCTTCATGCCAAAGAATGAGGAAGGGTCATCGAATGCTTCCTCATCATAATCAAGCATCACCCTCAGTAGATGTAGGTTTGAAAGTCAGTGAGAAGGTTATGCAGGCCGCTCCCGAAGAGGGTCCCTATGCGATGCAAATTTACAATTTCCGAATTCCCATCTCTTGATCGCTTGACCTCAAGCTTTCATGAGAAGCAGCTCTCCTTGGCCATAGACATCAGAAGTTTTGAGCTTCTCCTGTAATCTGAGAGCCGAGATCAAGTGCAAAAAGTTCGTTGTTGTCGAAAACACACTTATGTGGCGATCCGACACTTCATTTCAATGGAATAAAAATTGATACACCCCGAGCAGTTCGGAGGGCAATTAGATTACCTAATAGAGCAAAAAATTATTTATCGAATGGCATAGAACACCTTTCAAACGATTCCCATTCTTCATATAAAAAATTGTGTAAGAAAAACGCCATCACTCATGGGCCGACCCATTATTTTGATGAACAAGATATCTGTGCGAGCTCCATTACAGACCATTTTTTGCGCCAAATTTTATCGCGAACATTTCGCCATCACCTGGCAGGTACATACTTTTAGTTGTACAAGGAAGCTGGTCACCAGCCGTAAAAGCTGTAGCGCTACTGCGACTCGAACGTATGGTTTCCACGGCGCGACAAGCTTACGACGAGTTTCTTCTTCTTCACCAAGAAAATAAACCATCCGCGGTCATAATTTATGTGGTACCACCAGTGTTGACTCCTGTAGTGTCGCTCGTTTTTCTGTTTTCTAACCCATTGACTCTGAACCGCTACCCGAGGAGAACCCCATCGAATGCTCTCTATCTTTGCTCCCTACACCATAGATTTTCGAACTCTTCAATTCTTTGCTGGACAGCAAACACTGTAAATGTCCCTTGAGTGCCTCTTTGTGAAAATGGCCCATTCTCTAAAATGCAGTCCACTCCGCAAGCTGGTCATCTATGATGCAGTGTCACTGGTCCAATTTTCGTTGGAGTACGGTAGTCCCATGTCCTCACACACTATTTCCAAAGCCGACTTATGTCACAAGCTTTTTTCTATGCTATTTCTTTGGGAGAGTGAGCGATTCAGAGCTGGAAGATCAGGAAAGCAGTTGTTAGTAAGGTGATACGCGCAGTAGGTGACCGTGTGGATTTCCTGGCATGAAAACAGCACTCGGTTGAATCTCTTCCAGTAGAGGACAAGTCACTGGCGCTCGCTATTTTATATTTCAAATGTCGCTTCCAACGACTGGCCGTGGCTGGGTTGTCTTTAAAGGCTGAGCCCGCATTCAAATTTGATGAGTTATGCGGCTCAAATACTTATAACAAGGTAGCAAGTAACCCCTTAGTGAAGAAAAATCAGAAAGAAATCATAGGAAAGGCTCTATATAGAACCCCTTGCTTAATTGAGGTTGTACGTGCTCAAGGCGAAGAGAAGGTGCGGTCGCACGAGTTCTCACTTGTTGATATCAGCTGTTTTCCCTTATCACCTCACTCTCACCATTCGACGTGGAGAGAAGCAGCAGCGACAACAACCGCCAACAGATAACTGATACCAAATAAAATTGAAGGAGTGTCTTGGAGACAAACAATTTTGTCCAGAATCATTTTTCGAAGCTGATACAGAAGAAAAATTTGATTATGATTGTCTTTCCCCACTCTCTCATCTTTCCGCTTCGCTTTCCTCTTAGAAGTCAACGCATAACCTTGAATGTATGTGGCCGTCAAACGATAACAACATTTTACAATCTATACTGGTTTCAGCGACCACTAAAATCAAAGGGTCAAGTTGCGCATGAAACTGAAATTTGTCTCAGCATCGTTTAGAGTCGGTAACCTATTACAACTACGGCGATTTCGAGATAACCCAAAACGATTAATCAATTGCATATGAATTCTCACTTTCTACGTGAAAGGGAAATCTCGTAAGGCAGCATCTAATCAACTATGAGAGGGTCGCCTATTTCGAAACCTTGCCACATATGCAGCTTCCACACATAAATGTTGCCCGCCACTAGACGAAGTCCCAGCTGCCCTTCGCATATCGGTCTACGGACAACTTGAGCTCAAACCCTTTGAACGCGTCGATCTTCTCTTTTCTCTCGTCCGCATGGCACTCTATGGCCGTTGTGACTTCACTCACTCCAGCTTTTCACCAACTGTAAGTAGCTCACCCACCCCGGAGTCCCCACCCCACGAAAAATCCCATTTCCTGTCTCACCATACGTTTTTTGTACGTTTCGACGCTTTGGCAGCCACTGCCCTCTGTCCGTCTGCGTCACAGGGTTTCGTAACAGGAGCATGCACGAAAGTCCGAGATATCACGTAACCTCGCATATCAAGACTGCTTATGTCCGAAGAATTCTTTTCCGCCAAGGTGCAGGATGGAGTGCAATGACAGTGTCATTATGACACCCACCACGTATTTCCTTTTCCGATACGGCTACCTCTGACATCCTACCGATTTCCCGAGCCGTCGGCGGCACGTTGCAGCGCCTTTTTGCAAAACCAGTCGAGGGGGTTGCATGTGGCCGCTAAGGAGGGGGAGGGGTCGTAAACGCAGGATCGGTGAGTATTATGTACCGCAAAAAGTCATCATTGCTTTTAAGGAGTGGAAGCAGTGCTATAGAGGATCCGGATGTGTGGAAGACTTCGTGTTATTAAAGTAATCAGCTAACAACATGAATAGTTTGCATAAACTGGTGAATAGGTAGATGACTAAATCTCGATCTTTCAAAAAGTACAACAAACATCAGCTTGCATGCACAAAAAAACCATTAGAGGTAACATTTTGCTACCACGTCTGCGTGGAAACATAATGCACGGCGCACACGCGGACCAAAGTCGATTGATGAAAACCAAGTTATGCCTTGACTCAACGGGAATATGTGTTTTGAAGGCATATTGAAGTTCGCTAATGAGTATCGTTACAGTGGCACAGAAGTAGTCGAGTTTTTGAGGGGCTTAGAATTTCGCCGATCAATAACTCATCTAAAATGTCTTCCAGGCTAGGAGGTCTTCGGAAGGGCTGGAATTTTTTGGAAAGAGGAAACATTACGCTTTGTGAAGGTATTCTTAGCTTTAGAAGAGACTGCGTATGGAAGAAGTTATTGTCCTCCACGGGTTCGACTCCCGCCTGGGGCACGACTTTTGCCCACAACTCAGCATTCTTGTGATAACATTCGGAACGCGTACTGCGGCGTTAAACAGCAGTTATCATAACAAAACAGCTTCAAAAACATCTAAAGCCTTAGGCCTCGCGGTTTCATGCCGATATCCCATCGATTACGGCTGACCGGCTCACCAAGTTAAACGTGTGAGTGCTGATAGGCTACGGCATAAAAGCCGTTAAGCTGAGAGGGTAAAAGCGGCCCTGGTGGCGTAACGGATAGCGCACTCGCCCGGAAAGCGTGAGGTGCGGGTTCGACTCCCGCCTGGGGCACGACTTTTGCCCACAACTCAGCATTCTTGTGATAACATTCGGAACGCGTACTGCGGCGTTAAACAGCAGTTATCATAACAAAACAGCTTCAAAAATATAGGCATTGCTTCGAGTTGCCGTCTAGCATTTCTCGAAAGCGGCAAACCTAAAAAAACTATCACTCCCAAAAGAACCCCGCCTTGCGCAAACGATTGCTTCACCGCACACTTTATGTGAGATCTACGCAGTTTGTATGCTCTTGCAAACTGTTTTGTCCTCGTCACAGCAAACAATTAGAGCCGGAAGGGGGGGGTCTTACCTGGATCCTTCCCCAGGGGGAGGGTGTCGAGAAGAGACTACCTGAGACACGCCACACTAAGGGATAGAGAGGATGTTCTAGGGCGCGTGAAATGGAATAATTACAATCAGAAGACACTCTTCTAGGAACAAACACAGCCCCTCTCCGTTCTCTCCCCCCCCCCCACAACAAATACAGCACGGTAAAAAGAGCTTGCTAGAACGATTGGGCGCCATGTGCCTAATGAGGAGCCACTCCGTGGCGATGCTCAGCCTCATCACAATGAGAGGGTGCAAACGACCCGAGCTGGAAAAATCTTATTGTGGTTCCAATCCGGTTTCACTTTTCGAATAACTATTTACCACTCACTGCCTCTCTTGCCGAAAAATATGTCAGAACATTGGTTCGCTCGGAGCCTTGTTCTCAAGGGTGGATTGGGTGGATTGACCCCCTGAACATGAATTTACATCCGCTTGGCATGAAACCGCCGACATCCGTGTTGCAAGGGGCGGCATCACCTTTTTAAGCCTGGCGCGTGCAGTTCCTTCCCAGGCGGTTTCGAACGAAGCGAAAAGCTAGAGCGGTGAGCAACACACGACGATACTGAGAGCATTTCTAATCGCCTGCGACTGATCCTTCTTTAAATGGTTGAGCCAAAGGAAAGGGGGGTGGGCAATACCTGGGAGGGACGAGCGGACATTCCGCGCCGTTATGTGTGCCCCATCTTTCCCATCCGTAGTTCCGTTAGCATCCCGTGGAGAAGTGATATACGTTTTCGTGGATCAAATCACACCTGACAAGTTTCCAGTGAAAATGGGTACTGGAGGTACTTTGGCGCCGGCGTCTGTGGTGCCTACATCAACGTCGGTAAAGGCAATGTCATGCCATGCAGATGTTATATTCGTGTTCAAGGGGTCAAACTTCCTCCAAGAGCAAAGTTCTAAGATCTACTTCCGAAGAAATAGTTCGATAAAAAAGTGGCCTGATTCGCGAGGAATGCGGTAGTGCGGTAGTAAGGGTAAATAGTGCTAAGTAAACTATGACTATGATATGAACAATGGCAACGTTGGCCTACGTGATGTTCTGATGGTGACCAGCCTACATAAAACATGTTGCGCTGTCTAGGTGAGAGCGTACAGCTCAGCAGACATGACGTGACTCGCTGGAGTGGTCTCTACGTGAAATGCCTAACCCTTCTTTCACACTGTATTGGCTTACTGCACTATTAAATAGGTACAAGATGAAAGGATAAGAGTATGAAGTTTCCGCCGTTGTTTGATCTCCTTTTAGGAAAGCGCCACGTACTTTTCTTCTTTTCAAGTCGTGTTGCGTCTTGCGGTCTGACTGGGTGGCAAAAAAGTTCGTCAATGGTACTCGAGCAGGGTTTACATGAAGGTTCCCGAATGAAATGTTCTCGAACCCTCGAAATCAAATCTTCTTGTTCCTTTGCGAGTTCTCTACGGTCACGAAAAGGTGAAGGCATCTATCACCACCCTATCGTTCGAGAAAGCCTGTAGTACATGCGTAACTTTGAAAATCTCGCGTAATTCCACGACTGGCTTACCTGTTGGGCTCTTGGGAACGCTATTCTGATGCTGCAAAACGCCCATCAAATTGTTATTTGCATAATGACGCCATGATTTACAAATTGTTTCTCGTGACATCCTCATCCCCTTCAGGTGCAAGGGAATTCGTTGGAACACGTTGGTTCGATGAATTCTGTAGATACGTTCTGGAATGCTTACCCCCCCCCCCCATTCTGGGCGAAATTATTTCACTCATGCGCTCCATGAGTGAAGTGTTTTCCTGTCACTGCTCCCTGTACAGCGAATGCGTGAATGATGGGAGAAGAACCACTGATAGCACAGAATCAGCTCATTTCCGCATAGTACGGTCTGCATTCGGTAATCAGCACCGGCCATGCAGTATGGTTCATTTCCACCAGCAGTGGCTCCCACAGAAGTTACGCTTCGTCGCTGAGCATCCGGTGTCCGGTCTGAGTGGATTTCAGTTTCTCCGCTCGTAATGTTGTAAGTTCTAAGTTACACTGGTGAACTATGGAACACGAGATTTGTTAACGAAACATTCAGATAGCTTCATTGGAAACCAGTCACTTCGCAGTGGAGTACGCCCCTGGGTCCTAATGGCCAATGCTAAGTTTGGAGTAAATCAGCAAGTCATCATAACATATGTTACAAAAAAGTGCTTCATGCGAATCCATCGATCTTACCGTTTGTCAACCCCTCAAATTGTCCACCGCACCTCTGCCACTTGTCACACAAGGCTTTAGTTCGTACCGCTTTATATAAGCCTGGGCGGACGTGATTGAAATATGTAAGACCACGTACAGGCGTGAGGAGACAGAAGCTCCTGTAATTGTTGCCATTACACTGTATTGGAGATCGGTCTCTACCAAAAAATATGTACAGGTGTTCGTCGGCAATTCGGTCGGAGCTCGGTTCAGTCAGAAGGGTGGACATGAATCCCCTGCTGCCGTTTGCCACCAATCGTATCGGTTTTGATCAGTCAAAAGAATCAAAACAACGTAACGAGTTTGGCCACTCCATCCCTCTTGCGAAACGCGCTCAGACTGATGTGCAATGATATTTAATGTTTAATCCGATGGAACTTCTTCACCATTATGACTTCCTCTTAGAAGTGGAACAGTTTATCAGCGTACATTTTGTTGTGAGAAAAACAGTAGAAGGTGTTGCTGCTGGGAGGAGGGGAAGAGGGGTTTCGTCGTTTGTCTGGGAAGGATATCTTCCAGTTGCGACTCTTCCTTTGACCTTTCTGGCTTTTGACTTTTCACATGCACTCCTCCCTAGTCTCTATTTAGTGGACTGTCAGCATATGCTCTTTCTGGCGGTTGTTCAGATACTTTTCTTTTCACCACCCTCGCCGACGCGAGATTCTGGGAAAACGGGTAAGAGCATAGGTAGGTTGTGACGCACAGCCTTATCAGAAGAGGAAGTTTGGGGGAGGGGGAGAGGGGGTCGTACTCATGGTGTCACCGAATCTTGATTCAGTACCCTCTGGAAGTAGAAATCTTTGAACTTTTGAAGGTTAGAGCTGCGCCGATTCGTTACCTGGATTGTGGGGTTCAAAACAATAATAATCCAAAGATACCTGTGGCAACTACAAACCAATGGATGATCAAATGCGAACAAAAATCGGTTGGCAATAGCACTGAATGAGGTTGCTTTTGGCCACATACATTCTCAGCACATGGCGAAGAAGCACTGAGCGCACAAAAGAGATACAGTAGATAGTATGGCGATAAAGCGTACAAATGATCGCGATTCCACCGCTGTATAGCGATGGCAAAATGAATTGAAAATGGGAGGATAGCGAAGGCGAATACCCTCGTGGCAGAGTCTTGGCTCTCCATTAAGTTCTCGAGTTGCCAGGGAGGGGGAACGTCCGGTCCCACGATCGCCTTCCAGAAGAAGCTTCTGCACGATGTTGATCTTGGTTTCCGTCTCTAAGGGGTCCGCGGCACTGCCAAGCCACTTCTATCTAGAAGCATGGTCAATGCGGTTAGAAACAATGTTGGGGCACACGACCTAGCTATATATAATCGCTGTGTGTGTGTGTGTGTGTGTTTGTGTGTGTGTCTGTCTGTCTGTGTCTGTCACGAAATTCATAGCGAGCGTCGCAGAAAAGATAGGATGACAGTTCCAAGAAGTGATATACATGGCAGGACGGGAACACTTTTGGTGGGTGACAGGAGGTGATAACACTTGATAAGATTCGATAAGGGGCCGTAGAAGGGGAGGGTGACGAATTCGTAGCGCAAGTTGCAGCAGCTGCGGGACCGTGATTTCAAGAAGTGATATACATGGCAGGACGGGAACACTTTTGTGGGTGACAGGAGGTGATAACACTTGATAAGATTCGATAAGGGGCCTTAAAAGGGGAGGGTGACCGAATTCGTGGCAAGTTGCAGCAACGGCGGGACCATGATTTCAAGTACTGATATGCCGTAGGGTGGGGCTGGCAGAAGCTGATAACAGTTGATAAGATCCGATAAGGGGCCTCGGAAGAGGAGGGTCATCAAATTCGTGGCGCAGGTTACAGCAACAGTGGGAACTCAGATCCGTGAGGTGATATAGGGTGTGGGACGGGAACATTATTGGCGGGCGACAGAAAGTGATAACAGTTGATAAGATACGGTAAGCGGCCTCGGAAGGGGAGGGTCATCAGATTCGTAACGCAGGTTACAGCAACAGTGGGACCTCTGATCCGAGAGGCGATACAGGGTGATATGATAGTGATACGGGACGGGAGTGTTATTGGCGGGTACGGAAGTGATAGGAGCTAAAATTGACAAGGTAGCATGGGAAAATCCGCTTCACCGCTCACAACAACAATGCGATCGATATGACTCAAGTATAACGATCTCAGTGATTCCAACAGAACTCATTCCTCACTGCTTATTAGTAACGACATCGTGTACGACCGCTAAGCCAGCTCTATTCCAAATGCATGTGGTTTGTTTACAGAGATGTTATGAACAGCAGCAACTGACTTTATCACTCTTACCACAATTATCTTCCATCAGCAACTTCAGTGAGGGCCATTTAAAGGGTTCCACTGCTGAATGCGGTAGTGCATTCCAAAGCAAGACGCTTTAGGAAGAC
>MU932374.1:0-16473 GCA_036418165.1 Cooperia oncophora | reverse complement strand
CGGAAAACATCAATCGAAATTGGGGCAAAGAAGACCGCGACATCTTTCTCCAAGAACTGCTACATGCCCTGGTGACGATATGAGAGATGAACTGATGAAAAACTACCGATCACAAAATTTCCATGAACCATAGACGATCTTCTTTCTCCATAATTTCACGGTCGGTACGCCAGTTTTGTGAGCTCCGGACGCCAGCTCGCAAAGTGTAGAAAATTTGCATTCTTTTTGTGCATGAAAATGTTGGACGACGGATTCAAAGGCACGTTCCTCAATCACTTATTGAAGCGCATTGTCGAGAAAGGTAACGTGGATAGCAGGTTTCGCTCGAGAAAACCGTTAGGTAGGGGCACTGAGGTGGTTGCACAAGTGACTCACATCGATAGATGTCGTATCTGTCATCTTGCTCGTCTGCGTTCTCTCGCGCTGCTCTTGTTTCGTCTCTAGCCCGAAATTCTCATCCATCGTTTCTTTGCTTCTGGCCAGTAAGCAGTAGGACCTTATTGGAAGTGATTTCTCCCATATTTTTTTGCTCGCACTATTTTCTCTGCTTTTTTTGGGCAAGTCAACTAGTACATGCCTTTTGTTTTCATTCCCGCTAGCCCGAGGAGCTTTAAAAGCTTGTCTCGAAATCTGCCTCTTCTGCATGAAGAAACCGATTTCCTGGTACGGACCAGAACAGGATAGTGTAGCCCTTTCCTGTTGCTTTATCTCCACCGCCACGAATTAAAGACCGTCCCCGCACTCAAGCAATTCGAAGGTGTCCTTCCTTTGTACAAGTAGTGTGGCCTCCAGTCTCTGAATCTCTCCCACTTTGCCGGCTTTACAGGCAAGTAACGACCCTTACCATTAGAAGTGGCGTTCTGACGCCTTCCCAGGGGCAAACGATTAGTGAGCAAGAAGCGACGGAATATGTATTGGCTTTAAACTAGCAGAACCAGAAAGTCGTCCGGTGACTCCGCCAGGGGTACATACGATGTTCTACATGACTAATTTTTTCGCTTCTCCCTCCCCTGTAGAGTCACTTAGCGGCCGCAGGTTTATAATTGAACACCACTATCCTGCAGTAAGCAATCGCGGGGTTTGCCTTTAATTCAGGGCGTCCCGTATTTGCAAATGGAATGAACATAGGAATTTTTCGATTCAACAGCAGGTTTCGTAAGCGAAACGAGGCTCATCATCAGTCAAAGAAACCACTTTACACTTGTTAACAGTAAGCGAGGCCATTTTTTTGAACTCCCTCGCGCGAATCATTCCCCAGCTAGAGAAATCTTTATAAAACACGATGCGACAATGTCCTTGACATTAAGAACAATGGCAAAGTCTTCCCAAGAATTTTGCAGAAACTGATTCATTTACTACAGGCATGACCTTCACCAAGCACACTTCAGGAAGGCAACGCTCTTTTGCCGCTGTTAGTACACTTCATATCCCGGAGACTGGGAAGGCGTGGCTCGATTCGCGAACTTCGTTTGAAAATGGGCGCAGGATGCGTTTTTCGTGGAATCTTTGGTTTATAGGCAACCGACCTGTTGCTTTGTCCGGACAAAGACGTTATTGCAACTGTTCCAGAAACACCGACCTGTTGCTGCTCCTGTAAAATCAGAGCCCTTCGGGTAAATTGGTACCAGATTCGTGTGGGAAGCATAAGAACACTGACCGTATATCGGCTGCCATGCAAGTCATTGTATAGGCCGTGTCGCATTCAACAAGCCACGACTCTGAATATAATAAGTAGAATGCGTGCCGGATCCCACAAAGGGATTGATCGACGCGAAGAGTTCATAATATATCAGAAAAATTGGGCCTGAAAGAAAAAAGAATGTTGTTTTAGTGAAGTGATGAAACGTAAACAAAACATGAACTCATCCGGAAACCCAGTTTTTCCCAGTCGTTTCCCTCGCGCATCATACGAAAACACTGACAAAAGTGAAACTATTTCAGCTTTTAGTAGCCTCATCTGTTTTTTCCAGTACTGGAGCTAATTTCGCTCACAGATTCGTATCTATTAAGGCATTGTGATGTTCTCATCGGCACTCGGAGTGGTGATCTCAGCGTGCGGAAACGAAGCTCGTCCACTGGCTGAGCTTTTCAAGGCGCTTGATGTGGTTATAACTCGCTTTATGGCGGCCATCATGTGGTAAGTGAAATGACTTCATCATTACGAGGTTGTTGTCACAGCGGGATCAGATCGAAGAAAAGAACTGGATCGCTCTTTAGGCTGGGCCCAATTGGCATCCCATCGATGATTGCCCAGAAAATGCTGCAAGTGAAAGATGTCGTTGGCACATTCCGCATGCTTGGTTTCTTCATCGTTTCCGTCATTCTCGGTAAGGATGCGTTCGTGCTTCGCAGTAGCGTCCACTAGCGTCCACCAGCGTTCAACAACGACCACTGGCCGTTCCGAGCGTGAGTCAGCCACTAGGAAAGTATAGATATTGATCAAGCGCTGCCAGCACCAAGGTCAGTGCACCGCACAACTGCTAAAGCACAGAATTATACATTTGAATGTACGGTGTAGTGTAGTTGTACGATGCGGTTGCACACGCCGCAATTTCACGACGCCTAATCCAACTGTGTGCTAACCTCCTACTTCCCCAAGCGCTCTCTATTCCCGGTCGCTGAACGCTGGTGGACGTTGGTAGACGCTGGTGATGCCGCCGCTAAGTATGAACCTCAACCTCGCGGAACGATTCACGGTCTCACTTTACTCGCAACACTTTTCGTTCTTTCAGGGCTGTCCATTGTCTCTCTTGTCACACTGCCGCTTCTCTACGCGATAATAACGAGGAGGAACCCATACAAGTTCATAAAGGCGCTAACTAGAGCCTTGCTACAGGGCATCGCCACATCATCGAGGTAGGCGCTACCGTAGTTTAGACTGGATTTTGTTCAGCAATTGACAACCTATTTTAAAGTGCCGCCAGTCTTCCGGTCACCTTCCAATGTGTACGTGACTTGAACTTGGATCCTCGAGTGGCTAAATTTGTGTTGACCGTCGGCACAATCCTGGCAACAGTAAGTCTGCAACTCACATTTCCACCTCCAGATAGAAATGTTGTCCATGTTCAAATTTGCGCTATCCCTGTCCTGCGACATTCAATTCCTTTCTACAGATACTCTTTTGGCAAGCTCTTGTCGCACGTGTTAAAAAAGACACTGTGACCAGTTCCTTCCCCTTTCAAACTGCTCGTCCTTAAGTTTGTCGGTGAGAAGAGATCAGTTGATTTGCTCGAAGACAAACTAAACACTCACCTGACTGGATCTCAACCCCTCCGTGGTGAGTGGGTCAGCAGCCGCAGTAGCGCGACACTTTCTCCGCTCGAAAGTGCACGGGGAGGGGCTAGAAGATAAAGAGACCCAAGTGCCGTTTCCGAACTTCGCCCGTGCTGCACAACGGCTAGCCATAAGCACACATAGCCAACGCGCTGCTCGTCTGCAAACTCTTACTTCTGGAGTTCTCTACCGCTGAATACGTGTTTCGCTGCGGAATCCTGCCATCGACTAGGGCTGCACATTGAGGATGAAGAGTATGGAGACGGCACCCTGTTATCACTATTCTCCAGCCCAGTTCTCGTGCACTTATGGCAGCTGCGGACCCACTAACCTCGCATAGGGAAAAGATCGTCATCGGAGGTTCGAATACAGTTTGCCTTTTTATGGTCAAGTTTTTTGAGGATCATGAATGATCTTGTCCTTTGAATCCGCGTTTACACTTCATGAATGAGAAGAACTCGCCACCTGCAGGGACAAAGGGTCGGATGGTAATAGGTCTACCCTAAAATATTTCCTGGAAAGCTCTTCGGTGGGGTCATCCGTCGATTCTTCGCTGTAAAGGACACTAGTCCTCATGCATTGGGTAGGGCGGCTGAGCCGCGCTGCAATGTGACGCGGTGCGGCTCGCTATGACGGTGAAATCACTGATTTTCAATGAGAGTTTGGTGGCGAATTCCCACTTTTTCAGCTCTTCAAGCTTCGAAAGTGGAAGGTGAGTTATTTTGAACAATTTTAAATTGTACTGGCTCTGAATGAATCTGAAAGAATGCAAGCCATTTGAATAAATGCCTGAAATAAGGCAAAATACAAGGAAAAGAGCATAATAATCGACATAAAAATAAAGGAAATTAGAAGTTATGAAGTATATGAATATAATATGAAGTAGTGACTACTGAATATAATATGAGTAGTATGACGTCTCAGGGGCGGTGATAAGAAAATTTGCAAGCGATTCGAATCAAAAATGAACTCAAACTATTCTTAGTGATAAACCCTGATATTTCTTTTGTAAATAACCTGACTCATTCAACCTCATTTACATGGTTCACAGAGGAAGAGACGGTGAGTTTCAAAAAATTTTAGAATTTTTTTAAAGAAATTTTAATGAACATCTGAACGTTTCTTTCTGTTCTTATTTTTTCACATACGTAGACTTCTGTGTGATGTACAAACACGTTCTATAACAGAAAGAAGCTGCATATGAGACATAAAATTTCTTACAAACAAGAACAAGTAGATTAATTTGAGTGAACATTTATTTGCTTTTACTAAATTCATATAATATTCAAATTATCAAGATGAAACGCCTTATTCCTCCTTTCCCTTACTGATGAGCACAGAAGGAGGATATTGCAAAATGCTTAGTTTCCGTCTAAGGGCACGTGCGAAACGGAAACTAGGCTACTTCTTTGAGTCAGCCCCCTCAAAACTTAGATAAGAAAGATGTATTAATGATTCTACCGATCGAAATACTATAAAATCTTATTCATCATTATTATTAGTATGACGTGATATGAAATTCTGAGATTGTAGAGAAATGTAATAGAAATTATTCAGATTGGCACGGCACTGTTCCAAGCGGTTTCTCCAATCTTCATTGCTCAAATGAATGGCATCACCCTCGACATGGGACAATATATTACCCTATGGTGAATGTGTACTAGTCTTTCGATTAAATTATAAGAGACAGACATATGTATGAGGGGCTCAGAGCCTCTATGGTGGGCATTTGAAGGTCTCCTTGGCTCAAACTGTGGTTACTAGTAAGAACGGGTTGGCTAAAAATTGTTTGTCTATCCAGAATTCTTGCTCCCGTTACGCTTAGGCAAAAACCGTCGTCTGGCATAAGGCTGCGTTCATACTTTGTCCATCAGCGTTAACCAGCGACCGGGAGTAGAGAGTATGGGGAAGTAGGAGGGTAGCAAACAGCTGGATTAGGCGTCGTGAAATTGCGGCGTGTGCAACCGCACCGTACAACTGCTAAAGTCCAGAATGTCGCCATTTAATTCACGGCGAGTGTAAATGTACGGCGCGGTTGCACACGCCGCAATTTCGCTACGCCTAATCCAGCTGTTTGCTACCCTCCTACTTCCCCATACTCTCTACTCCCGGTCGCAGACGCTGGCAGACGCTAGATCGATATCTGTATTTTCTGCTGACGCTGCCGGACGCTCGGAATGCTAGTAGTCGCTGGTGGACGCTGCCGCAAAGTATGAACGCAGCCTCATCTCAATTTTGAACAAAGAGTTCCTCAAAAGCTCCCCTCCCCCAATGTTATTCGCACTCTTGACGGTTCTCTATCTCAACTTACTCACCGAGTCATCTTCCGTTTCTAGTGTAACTGCCTGCTTGGCATCGGCTGGTGCAGCAACTGTGCCTAGTTCCGCTTTGGTCACGATGATCATCGTCCTGTCGGCGCTTGGACTGCCAATTGATGACCTTTCGCTCATTTTTACCGTCGACTGGCTACTGTAAGTGCTCTACTTTGAACAAATTTCAGCTTGTCGCAAATCTTGGAAACACAGTCACCACTAATCTCCTCCCTTTCAGAGATCGTTTCCGTACATGCACCAACATTGTAGCAGCCTCTCTCGGATGTGGAATTGTGGACCACTTGAGCAGAAACGATCTAAGCAATCTCGATGCAGCTGCCGAGACCGCTTCGACAGCATCAGTCATGTGCGACAGTTGCGCAGCGAAGCTCGATTCCAGAACCCCTAAATCAAGTGACCAGTGCTCTTTCGTGCAGATCCCATAATGCCATCGGTCAAAACTCCCTTAACCCTCTGAAGGATCAGAAAAAACGAACACGTCCGAGAATCATGTCCGGTGGAGCCAACGTGTGTATGGGTGCATAGCAGTTCTGGAATTCTTCTAGTGTAGATCAACGTCAGATCGCAGCGTTACTTTGTGAGAATTGTTCTATCTTGAGATCCTTTTACTGAAGGACTAGTACTTGTTTGACGACGTGCTCTAAGGCACAGAACCTGCCCTTTTGAGAGGACAGTACTTCATGTACGTCCAGGAATGCTCATTTTTACTTGTTTCTTCTGTACAACTGGTTGATGACGAAGCATCATACTATTTGCTCATTGTGTTGTTTGGACTGACTGACACAGAACAATTGAAGGGTGAGAGTGATCTCGTAGCCAATTCGTTGTCCTTTCATTCTGTTGACAGCGATTGCTTGAACCTACTGACAGTTCTGTGTGTTATTGTTAATAAAGTGAATGTTTTCTTCTATCGTCTTTGCTTCATTACCCAAAGGTGAACGTGGGCTGTAATCCTGGGAGAGGCTATAACTTCGCTCATGGTTTTGTACCTTAATGTTGCGTTCATACTTTGTGGCGCGTCCAACAGCGTTACTAGGGTCCGACAGCGTCAGGGACTAGAAAAGTATAAATATCAATCAAGCGTCTCCCAGCGTCTGCCAGCAACAGCAGCGTCCGAGAGTGGAGGGGCGATAAGAGAGCAGCAGACAGCTGGTAGAGTATGGATAGATCGGGGGTAGCAGACTGCTGGTTGAGAGTACGACGCGATAGAAGAGGCGCGGACAACTGCTATCGCGCTATACTCTCTACCAGCGGTCTGCTGCTGAGTAGGTTGCCTGCCCTGTTGGACGATGATACGGCGCTGCTGCACGCTAGCCGAATAAACTATCACTTTTCTAGGCCATCACGCTGCCGGTCGCTGAAACCCGCCCGCTGGTGAGCAAATTTCGTTCCTCATTTTTTCCTTTGGTATTCTGCACGCTTTAGCACCTTTCTCAGCCATCTGAAATACTGCATTCACGAAAATGGACTGTTGTTGCGCTGCCTCCAGTCAACCTGGGTTCGGCCTCTGCAGGTGTGGAGGTTCGGCTCTCTGCAGGTGTGGAGTATCTGTCCTTGCAGAGCCGCACCTCAAATTGTAGACTGAGTAACCTACCTGACAGGGTCCAGAACAATTGGAGGGTTGAACCAACCCAATACTGGTCCATTTTCTTTACATTAAGATCGCTGGGGGAGGTCCAAACACCGAAGTATTCAAAGGGAGAAATCTTATTCATTACCGTTTGTCCCGCTCGGGTAGCGCTGTCGGATATGACAACGCCATTTTCCCTGATTAAATGCCTGGTCGTGAGGATTCCGTGTATTTTCAAGTCTGCATGCAGCGTATCGATCCAGCGCTGCTTGGGACGTTCCTTGGGCGCTTTCCGGGCACCTCAAGCTGAAGGCCAGTCTTACAGACGGTGTCAGCCTTTGCGCGAAGTACGTGGCCGTACCATCGAAGGCGCGTTTCTCGCATTTTGTCAGCTATAGGAACTACCAGCCGGCTTCGCCGGCTGACTCCGGCGCGCCTCCTAGGATACTGCGCGGCTCCGCCGCGCTTACCTTCTTCCACACATTTCATTAGCCGCCTAGTATCAGGCTCCTCGAACAGGTGGTCAACATTCTTTGACCAATAGCATCATACCTGCTCCTTTCAACACTATTACGGTGTATGGAGTGGTGGTAAGGAGCGTTGATCAAGTGGACAGATGAGAGAAAAGCCGGGTATTAGTCGAGCATTTGATCGTACGAATGTAGGTAGGCGCGATGGAGCCACGCCCCGCAAAGCCGGGCCGTATCACGCAGAGGTTCGAAGTGCCTGGAGTGCTCTGGAACCGCTTGAAGAATTTTTGAGGCTGGCCCCGCTCACCTTGACGCACGCTCCACACACAACAGGTATGCTTACACTTGTGAACCGGTTACCCCTCGATGACCTTAAACCACTTTTTCCCGGTGTCTGGAGTGCTCTGGAACCGTGTTGTGAATTTTTAAAATTTCTCCACCCACTTCAGGGTACGCCCCACCTACAACGTATGCCTCGCGCTTCTCAACAAATAACTCCTCGCTGATCTTAAACTACTTTTTCCCGGTGTCTGGAGTGCTCTGGAACCGTTTTGCGAATTCTTCCCGAATTTGGCTCCGCCCACCTCGGTGCAGGCTCCGCCCACAGCGGGAGTGCCTCGCACATCCTTACATTTGATCACTTGGGGACCATAATCCACATTTTGGCACCTTCTGCAGTGCTTTAGGACCAAACTACGACTTTTTATACTGTTCCTCGTGCTCAAATGCACGCCCGCCACTGTAGGCGGGCAGCACGCCATAAACGGTAGACTCTTGCCAGACGTTAATCTTCGTCATGGACTTTTCTGCGATCCCTAAACATTTTCGGGACCGAGTTACCGACCTTTGTGGGAAGCGCCGCCCATCTCAAGTACGCCCCGCCCATTTCGGGTGTCTCCTCCTCCATTTGGCGTGCCAACCCAGTGCTAACCTAAATCCACTTTTTCTAGTCTCCGCTGCTCTGTAGCCAAGTTATGGGGACTTTTCAGTGACACGGGAAGCGCGCCTTCGTTCTCAAATAGGCACTCCCATTTTAACTGTATCTCCTCTGTTTGGTCGGTCAGGCCTTTGTTAACTTTACTGCACTGTTTCCTCATCTCGGGAGTGCTCTGGAACCGAGTTATGACTTTTTTCAGTGGCATCATTAAAGGCACGGCTTGGAGCCACATATGAGGACTGAGGGATCTAAAATACTGTTTGGAACACAGGAAATTACTCATTGAGAAAGAAAAGCTGGCCAGTTTGCAACAGCTTGGTCGATGGCGTGTATTCTTTTTTTTCTCTTTTCTGTTCTTTCTTCTTCTTTTTTTTTCTTTTTCTCTGTTGTGTAGTGTGGTTTTTGTATTGTAGTAATTGTATTCTATTGGGTGTCAGTTACAGTTTACCTGAGTCTTCACCGAGACATACTTTTTCACAACAGTAGAGTTGAAGTTGTTACACTCGCATTTTAGCAGAAGACCCATCCCAGGACTAGCCCTCTTCTATTCGTTTATTTTCGGGCACAGATTATTTGCGTGAAACAAACGAATGGAATATTATAGCTTCAAAGGGCTACATAAGTGTGTGTTCTTTGTTTCGAGTGGGCGCCCAAAACGCTGCTGCAGTGTTCGAGCGTACCCGAACCGACCGATGTATGAATGTGCCTCTAAACAAAGATCATTTGCTATAATTTAATATAATTTATCCTTTCGTTGGGGTTGTGCTGCACCTCATTCCAAGAGTGGCAAAACGCTTGAAATCTTGTCCGCGAACTTCTGTAAGTTTAAGTGAAGGGTGTTCTATAAGCTAGCACAAATGTAAACATTCTTCCTCTTTTGCCGTGGTTGTTTCTTTTTTTCCGTGTGATTTGAGGGAACTTTATATTCTAGAAAGAGTCCGAGGTTCAGTTTTTTATGTCCACGCACGTCCACGCAATCTTATCCGCTACTGATTTATCACTGGGATCCTTCATTATTTCAGCAAAACTCGCAATGGGCTTCGCCAACCTGTGGTTCTCGCATCCCCGCAAATTCGGACCAGGATCCCGATCCTGGTGAGTTTCTTCGCATGATTAGCCTGTTTTTTTTCTTCTTAGTATGATTTTTGTGAATGTTTTTCTTTTTGTGCCGCTTTATCGAGCTTCTTGGCGTGCTACTTTAAAGAAATACTCAGGGAAGGAACAACTGGTTTGGAGGTGTCATCCTCTCCAAAAGTTGATCGTTCCAATGCCTTCCGTTCCCATGAATAGACCTAGGCATAGAGCGCTGACGTCCAGAAACGCGAAGAGAATGCTCTGTGAGGGTATCCCCAGCAGTTCAGCCCGCCTGCGCTCTGTGCGTAAGCCTTGCACAGGGGAGGAGACACAGGAAGCGTTGTGATGTAGCACCCGCTTTCCAGCTTCTCGTCCCTCTCTCTCCCCGAGAGTATCGAGTTCTCATTCCAAATTGAAATTGCTCACTTGTTCCCCCTTGATCGTTGAGTCTCACAGCTCTCACAGGTTTCCACAGAATGCGGCTAATGTGACCGATTTTTAGGCACTGCGATACCTTCATAGATTATTGGTGTGTTCATTGATTTTCGCGGGAACACTTTTATTTCCACCGTTTCATGCGAAAGGCGAAGTTGAGGGGATGTTGTGCTCAATGAGATTGGTTCATTGGATTATGTAAGAGAAGTTTGCATGTTCGCACGACGTGCAGGTTTACATCTTATTACAAAATATGATCTGCGAATGTGGGCATGTGCACGGTATTCGGGTGCCCGTGTGTGTGTTAGAGAATGTGGGTGGGTAGCTGTGCACATATGTGTGTGGTTTTGAATTTGCCCTTATTTCAATAGCAGTAGTACTTTTCATGGAATCTTTTGCCCCCTTCGATCTTTTTACTAGCGACATAGCTAGCGACCAAGAATCCATCCTTCTTTTATCACTTTACAAAATGATGTCTATACTCCATTTTTACTGTCAGCTTTTGAGGTTTACTGACAGCTGTGAGCTTTGGTGTGATGTAAGGCCCTGCTAATACTGAGGCTTCGAATAAGTGAAGACTCCGGACAAATGGGAGTTTCGGCGAGAAGAAAGAAATACAAGCTGATTACCCTCAGCCCTTTCTCTCTCCGTGGAAAGAAGGATTCGAACCGATACGTATCCTTGCTCGTCCTTGTTTTTTTTGAAATTTTTTGAAATTTGTTTCAATAATCTCTTACTATCGTGCTCATAGGTACTGCTCATGAAGCCTCGAAGACGTTGTCGACTTAATTTTCCTTGACCTGATCCGTGCTGTTTCTTTACGAACCACGTCAGACAACTGCTGGACGGTACGATTTTTGCGCATTTCTTGTCTTCTAAAGCTCTTCATTCAGGGAGAAATAAAGGCTAGTGACTGATTTTCCTTTTTTTAGAGCATCCCTTCATTATGACACCATGCACTTGTTGGGTGAGTCGGTCAACGTATACGATGGACAAGTTGGCAGTCTTCCTATGGATTTGACAGGCGATTTATGTAAGTAGACTTTCCATAGATCTCCTGAAGTAAGTCGTAAGTGTATAGGTCGTAGGCATTTAAAATTTTTGTTTTTTATCCCTCCTCCGCCTATGAATCTTTTTCTGTAATCCTCTCTCAGACTCGTAATTTTTGTGGCCGCCCTCCGATACTCGTCCGCACTTCATGAGCCCCCCCAGATCCCTTAACCGCGCGGCATGCTTCGCATGGATGTCAGTAAGTTTGGCTCGCTCATGTACGTATCTACTACTCATCGAAGTTATAGTGTATTGTTCATTTTTGATTATTATTCTTCTTAATGTTTTATCTATTATTATCCATGTTATATGGTATGCACTTGTTTATTATGATTGTAGTTCTAGCAGGAATATTGTACCTCAGTTTCCATTTTGCAAACAATAGTCCGAAGCAAAAAATAAAAGGTTTATTAAATGCAATATGCCTGTCTGACTGTGGCCAGCTCATCACTCGGTCCTAGTAGCAGCGCAAGTAGTAGTAGGGTTACACAAAAAAATATGTCACATAAATAAAGCAATCAGAGTGCAAACGTACCCCCTCTGGAAAAAACAAAAAAATTACATAAGAGCAAAACCCTATTGCACAGCCACTTACGGTGGGTCAGATGGAGGTATTGGAAGTCTCTGCGTTTTCTTGGTGGAAGATCTCTTGTTTTCGCACCGATGAAGTATGTTTTAACCAAAGCAGTGCGAATAGCTTGCATTGGGTCTAATCATAAACTGAACAAACACGAATAACAATAACAAACAACTGAATTAAAAGAACCGGCAGTAGTGCATGAGATCAAGCCGTATGAAAGGGTAGAAATGCTGTACAACCTGATGAAAGCTAGGGCCCGTGAATAGTACAGGTCTGGCTTCGACGGCCGGTGTACGAGGCGTCTGCTTGTCTCACCAGCTGCTACACTGCCCTCTTCAACAAATAGGACGGAAGACGTCGAGTCCTCAGTCCAAACCAACCCCTCTATCACTGATTGGCGAAAAAGTGGAGTTCCGTGGATACAAAACAAAATGCAGGCAGGAATGCAGTCGAGCGAAGGTCCTCTGTGTCCTATCGCGATGGAGGAGCCTGATTCGGAGGTGGTCGAGAGAGTGTTGAGGAGGGAGAGGGAGAGGGCAGGACGGAGAAGAGCTGAAAATAATGGAAGGTAAGAACGTGCTAAGTGAAAATTCGAAGATTATATGTTGATGTACTTAAATTTTGCGCTTAACTCGGTAAGGAGCTGTCCCCGTCGAGACCAAAGGATGTCAAGTGGTGCTCCTGTGGATCATGTGTGTCCCAACTAAAGCACTGTGCGAGAAAACTTTTGCTGTATAGAAGCCTTAGAGGAGGAAAGTGTACGGTGTGAACCTTTGATAGGGTTACGAGCCAAAGTGAGGGAATCTGGTCAGTGCACTTGTTCAGCCCACCCACCTCCATTTTACCAGGGTCCCTGGACGTTGCGACGGTAATTCCTTCCTCTTATTCTTGCTATAAAAAGGATATTTGCACATGACATAGGTGCTTCGAGTCCTGTTGGTCAATCTGAGAGTGGAAAGGAAGAGGAAGACACCGGTCGACAATGAGAACAGGCGAACGGTTTCATATTTGCAGCCACTATTGAGGTTATAAATGTGCATATTCAGGTGCCTTGAATACTTGCGGCGTGAGCCGCGACTTGTTCGTTGCTGGTGTTACGGGCCCTTGGGTTTTGCGATAGATGATTCGAACTACTTGGCTGCGTATAAGCTGCTATAATGGATGCTTTCCCCTCAGAGAATGGGGCGTACGTGGGTTTCAAGGTAGAGCTCACTATTTCCTCTATTAGTAAAGGATGGCGATTCAATTATGTTGCAGGACAACGCCAGAGAATCCGAAAGTGAAGAATGGGACGATTCTTGTGTATAGGGCCATTTCTGAATGAAATTTATAAAACACGTTTCTTACCGAATCACAACTCGCAGTCGTATTCTTCTTCCGCATCCACAAGCTCCTGGACCCAATCAGCGGAGATACGCTCTTTCTTAGCCTTTGAGCGCTACAAGCTTCCTGCAGGACTTTTCTTTCAAGCACTAAATCTCTCCCGAGAGGTTTCGGTTTGGGACTGTCAACAACCGATGAGTACCTGTTTATAGCTACTTCCGCTTGATCCTGCGTCTCCTAACCAACTATTTCTCCGCTCATCTCGGCTATCCTCAACGTATTTATATGCATTGTGGCCATCATTGTATAGAGCGGATACGTGGAAATAGGATAGAATATCTCCTTGCTGCAGTATATCCTATCCAACGCGTTTTTAGCCTCACATATGGAGGTCCCTCCATATGGGCTGGCCTTCGGCAGATCTCTCTGGAAAGATTCAGTGAGGATCACCTCGCAGAACCTCTTATACGCAAGACTATCCGCGCTCATGTCTTCGGGTCGAGGATCCATGGGTGCATGTGAACAGCCAACCCAGGGGCCTGTCAGCTCGTTCTGCAATTTATTCAAATACGATATGATGTTGCACAAATTACACAAGAATTACAGACCTGCGGCCAATGATGCACACCGCGAACGTGCATCAAACACGTGTTGAACATGGCTTTGGCATCGGCCCCTGTCTCTGCTGCACATTCGATGGCTTTCCACAGATGAGTTTTCACCTTCTCCGTCCAGACGTCAATCATGCCGCAGCCGGCCTTCTTACTTGCCTACAAATCAACGCGTTACCTAAGTCACCTCGCTGCTGTTCGCCTTGTCTTCCTACCTTCCTGAGCTCATTGCCCAACCATTTGACTAGGTGCCATCCATCGTAATAATGACGATGGTACCGAGCTCAGGCTCCAAAGCCCTAGAAGAGCCCCTAGGGCACGCTGCGAATCAGCTGTCCATGACGACTATCTTGAAGCCGCATCAGACTATCTTTCAGTGCATGAGACCCTGAATTGCCCCTCGATGCTCCCATCCGCGTACTAGATTAGTTTCTCTGGATGCTCCACATCGTAGATGTTCTTAGTGTGGAGTCACTGTTCCGCATTACCCGCTCCGATCCCGATGGAGTAGCACTCCAGTATGGAAGCATGCCAGTTTAGTACGCAGATCCGAAAAGATTCGGTTGCACATGGTCATCAGGAGCAATGTCGTCGCCGGTTTTACTAAACAATTTAGTGTAATACATTAACTGTTGTGACATTGCAAAGAGCAACTAGTACTGTTGTGAAATAGTTCACCTTGGTAAGGATAGGCGGCAGACGACGAAAAGAACACATTGCATTATAAATTTGCACATGGACATATCGCAACTTATCGATGACTATAACACGTCAAAAGCAACGTACGTGCAGTGGCCCACCACCATACTCGTTTATCCATCACGTAAGGCGGGCATTTCACCGACTCACGACAGCAGCCGCTCGTCTCGCTTAGGCCAACGATTGATGGCGGCACGCCTCTAAATGCATCGATCGGCGTCTGAACGCGCGACCGAAGCACTGCCGTCGTGAAGTCTGAACGATGCCCATTTCGTTTTTTCAAGGCCTTTATTTGTATCAGACAACAACTGGAAATGTTTGCATGAGTTAACTTGCCGTACGAAGTAAATTACAGTCGCTCCCTTTCTGTCTAGCATAATGGTCCCTCGATCCACCCCTAAACATCAGGCGGCCGTATGCTATACTTCCCCTCGAGGGTAGATATCCCTTAGTAATCCTCCATTCCCTGCCCTTACCTCTGCTGATGTCTCTCGTCTCTCTGGCTCTCGCCGCTCTGCATCCGTTGACTCTTCCTGCCGAACCGCTCTACGAATATATCCACTGCGCCAGAATAATCGATCTCTCCCCTCTCCCCCAACGCATGCCTGTTGGAGAATTCCGGTGAGCTGCGGGAACCAGAACGAGCCTTCTGCAAGAAGAGGCTGAACAGCAGAGAGAGCGTTATGGGTATGATAGAGATATTACGGCAAGAGAGCAGAGGTTTACTGGGGGATAATTTCCCGCTTCCTGTAAGGAATCATAGCAATACGGCCCCCAGAAAAACCTCCACCACACTCTCGAAAGTATAGCCGAACGAAACTCATAGCGATTCCAATAAAAATATAGATGCACGAATTCACCAATCTCTTTTCCTGTGCTTGTGCTATAGAGGTAATTCTTCAGAAGCAGATAGTGACGAAAAAAAGTTCCACCGGACGATATTGCTAATCTGATCTGAGATATCTGAATGTCTTTGTAAGCGAGCACAGTGCTATCGATTATGATGGAACCCGTCTCCCTTGGCTCGGTTGTCAAGTACTCGGTCTTTTTGACATTCAACTCACACTTCACATCACCGCAACTGTCGGGTCGCAATCAGCGGCTCGCACCTGCGGCTTTCCATCATTGGTTGCTCCCTCCCTAAATCGATCTTTACCCGATCGCCATTGGTAGAGCAACGAGGCCGAACGCCCATTTGGACCGCGTTGCACAGCCGCCCTCCGACAGTCCGCAATGATGAGGACTGTAAAGGCAGCACCCGCGTTCAATTTGATGAGTTATGGGGCTCAGACAGTGACAACAAGGTAGCAAGTAGTTCATTAGTGAAGAAAAATGCAAAAAAATTATCGGATATGCCCTATATAGGACCCCACGCCGAGCTGAGGTTGTACGTGCTTAAGGCGAAGAGAAGGCGCGGCCGCACGAGTTCTCACTTGTTGATATCAGCTGTTTTCCCTTATCACCTCACTCTCACCATCTGAAGTGGAGAGGGTTACACTCGAGTTCACTGTGGACTGGGTGTGTCAGCCAGTATGAGTGTGCCACCCGTCAAGAGCCGTTCTCTGCCTTCTTGTTGAAATGCGCATGCGACAAAAAGTGGTAGAAAACGAGTGTGATACAGTATTGTCACTTGCCTCGCTTCAACAACTGGTGGAGAACGAGTTTGGCACCGCGCCAAACGCAGCCGCCCTGACACGCCCAACCGTCCGCAGCGAACTGCACTATAGCAGCAGAACAACCGCACCATCAGGCAACCATTGGAAATGAAGTTGGGCGTAGTGGTCGCCAGGTGGGGGCGGGGTGGCCGACTCTTCACGAGCGGGCGCCGCTACTCTCTCGCATTTTTGAGTTGCGAAACTAGTACGTCCACCATCCTCATAGGGTGAGCTACGATATCCAAAGAGGGCGTGGAAACAACAAATGAACGCGGGCGCTGCCTTCAAGCCCAAACCTCGCCAAGCGATCAACCCAAGCTTGCACCTGTAGCTCTAGCCGTACTCTTATCTTGCATGCAAGCATCACATCATCATCAGCGTAAAGAAGCAATTTCCAAGGAATTTCTTCTGAAGGTCTCTTGTAATGGCATCCATTAAGGCAACAAAAAAGGGAGAGCGCGAA
>MU932372.1:0-14909 GCA_036418165.1 Cooperia oncophora | reverse complement strand
CCCCCGTCGCCGAATGCCCCCCAAAAAGGTCTGATTGATTCTCTTTCTAACCGTAATTGATTTTCTTAATAGCACTACTGTAGTGAACTCAGCAGTTTACAATGATGGACATATACAGTACTTACCAATTCGATGCATGAAGCTCAACCAGTCGTCTAACCATTCCTTCCGCTTGGTGTCATCAGAGAGTTCATACAACTGAAATGAATAGGAATTGATCGAGAGACGTAAAAAAGTGGAAGATTAACAGTTCTTCGGCATTTTGGCCCTTCCTTGCCTAAGCTGCGCTTGAAAACCACCACAGTAATCATACTCATTGATACCAATGGCTACTCTAATGAAAAAGAGGGTCATTATTCAATATTAACCTTATGCTCGTTCTAAAGTGGCTTCATTTTTAGCGAGTTCATCCCTGGAAATGAAGGCACAGAACTGTTTAACTAGTCTTAGTGAGTCACTGAGTTCGCGAGTTTAGTTACTGCGGACGAAAGCTGCACTGAAATGATTCTGAGTGGGAGTCACAGCGTGGCGCACTCCAAAGCACTAGCACTTCAATATTCACTTTCGTACCGAGCGAAAGCATTCAGCTTGGTTCGGTCCTTGAAAGCGACCTCTACCCCACATCGCGTCGGGCGAATAGCCCCCTCCTCTATGACCCGCTTATGGCTGCTTTTTCAGACACTTCGCACTTTTGAGGCGGCATTCATACTTCGCGACTCGAGCCATTCAGTCGCTTTGGAAAATCGCGCGACTGACACTCGATCTGGCGCTAATCGTTGGATGGCGGCAACTGTTGGTTCATGCTCAGCGAAGAACTTATTTCGAACTTGTCAGCGATCCAACGATTAGCGATGGTGTGGTATAAGTCACAGTCACAGAGTTCGATTGCTTTCAGTCGCGAGGTACGAAGGCGGCCCGTTATAACCCTGAAGCCTTATGGTTTCGCACTTCACACCCACAGAGGCAATAATACGATTGAATGAGCACGTTTCTGACAGATCCGTCTTGGACTTCGCTCGGGAAAATACTTCTGGGAACTACCACCAAGAATGAATCCTCAAGACGGAATGAATAAACCTTCAAGGAAGACAGGGAGAGGTGGAGTAATAATGCAATCTTCTTAAGCACGAGAAACCATCTCCGACGAACATTGCCGGTGACATACTCATTCAATGGCACAATTTCATCGACCGTTAGTGTCGCAAGACTTTATTATGAAGAAACCTTCGTGGGAGGCCAACTTCAAAGGATGTTCTGTTTCTGAATGTCCTAGTTACACATCTGAAACTTAGTTAAAAAGTCAAATTTTCGGATTGTGGAAAAAGGCTTTCATGATAACTGCTGTTTTGCCGCGATGGTCGTGGACCCGGAACTATCAAAGGCCATTTTTGAGTAGATTTCAAATTTTTTTCAACTCGTGGTCATGTTAGGTCGACCCAGCACGGATCTCCTTGAAATGGGAAAAAGAGGTGAAGCCACTGACATTTTCGCCGATGCTACGTAAAATTGCTTGGAAGCGGCCCTTCAGGTGTGCGATCTTGCAGTGAACTCTTATTTCTTCAGTGACAGGTTAACATTCGAGCCTTTTTGTTTTTCTTTGCCCTTATTTCTTCCCTTCTTCATTTTTTCTTCATTTGCCTAGCGTTGATCCTGGGCCATTATGAGGTCCGCTGTTCCCTTTTCCCATAGCTAATAATTGTGCCATCTGCATCTGTGTTCGCCAGAGTTCGGCCAGGCCCTCATCTCATCTCAATGTCGATCTCGTCGAGACGAATGAGCCAAAGAAAAGCAATTATATTCAGGCGGAATGCAATTTGCGATGACACACCGCGTCAATTAGTGGCTTTTCTATCTATCGAATAGACAACGTAGTGTGGTCGCGACTCTCTCTCATCGTGCACGCCTACGGTAGGATTACGATACATTCGTGATGAGACACTTACGTCCCATTAGACCCGCCGATGAGAAACAAAACGCAGCATCTTTGCTAGGCAATCGATACAATAGAAGCTAATTTCAACTCCAGCACGGCTCTAATATTGTCGTCCAAATGGCATCTGAAAACTATATGTCGAAGTGAAGTGTGTCAACAAAATAATATTCTGTGATAATGATTACTATGTAGGTGCTAAAAGAGCAAACAAATCGGAGAGCAGGGCAAACAAGAGGGCTAATTAAATAGAGTGGCTCTGTTAGACTCTCGGACAAAAACGAAGTGTGCGATTCAGGGTTTTTGTCCTATCTTTCGGGGTCATTGCGAATTTTGATTCCGGGCCGAGGGTATGTTTTGGTCGGGCTAGAGTCGATCCTGAGAAATTTCCAAGTGCACCGTGCAGGCTTCAAACGGCGTTCTCTCGCCCAGCGCCACCATCTTGCTCACTGTCTTGGATTAGAACAATGTCCCAATCGTGGGTACAGCTACAAGCAGCATGGAGAGATATGGTACTAGGCTTCATTAGGGCGTCTGGGCAACTTGAAGTGTCCGACGTCGTTTTTTATTAGTAATCTGCTTGGACCTGCATCAGTGCTTGCGCAGAAGTAGCGACATTACCTTACCAAAACTACTTGCACATTATCGCTCTTTTTCGCACCACTCTTCATAATTCAGGCTGGAGATCGATCAGAGAATGATTTCTCTTGCACAATAGATTCGCCTCGGATTTTCTTTCTAAGAGATGTTCGATCCTTTGCACACACCAGTACAATCGCTTGGTTTGAAAGATCGTGGCTCCAAACGCCTGTATACAGGTTAACCAATTTTCACAGAACGCGATGCTTCGCTGTCACTCTCAGTGTCAAACTGGTCTGCGAGCAGTAATCTGCGGCACGAGTAGCGAGCTGTTTCGTTTCAAACATACGTGATGCCTGTGTTCAGAGGTCAGGTGGCCTCCAGACCAAAGTTCTCTTTCGTCACCTTAGGTTAAAATTCAAGATCAGAAAGTAGGGGACCAGAGTTCCCAGGAACTGGGCAGGAAAAAACTTTGATAGTTCCTTCCAAAAATCGATTATTTCATGGCTAGTTTAACAACAGTAAGTGGAATGCGTATTCTTTAGGACTGCAGTTCTCCACTTCCACGAAGTCTTCTACTCCCTGAAGTTATCAAGCCATGCTTGCACCTAATCAACACAGGAGATTAAAACCACAGCTGAAAATAGCAACTCATGGTGATGACCATGGTCCAAGGAGGGCGTCTCACGGCAGGTTCGACTTCGCGACGGGCAGCCGCTGCGGCATAGCGCTCGTCGACGCGCGATCGACTTGCACACTGCTTTCGATTATCGCATGCGAACTGCGGCCGGAGCCGAAGCGCTGCGGTCGCGAAGTCCGCAGTGCTCGCTTTATCTTTTCACATATGTCCCTGCCATATGTAGCATATATCCATCCCATGACGCGGGTTGCAGAGTTCGTTCGATCGGTGCCTACGACGCGTGTGATTGCGATTTTCGCGAAAGCTGGATCGTTTTGTAGTAGGAGCCAAAGTCTACCCAAGAATCATACCACCCCGGGTCTATGGTCTGGTGGGGGGAGAGGTCTATCGGGTGTCCCAGTGACTATTCAGAGTAAGTGCCAGAACAGTCTGTTAGGTTTCCTTGCAGCTACTCAGTCCCTTTGCTTGGACTCACCTATGGACCCTTGAGAAAGGGTTAAGAATGAAGTTTTCAAGCGTTGATCAATCTCTTTTTGGGATGCGCCACGAAATTTGCTTCCGTTCAGAATCGTATTTGCGATTTGAATGCTTACTTCAGAGCTTGCTAGGGCCAAATTATGTACAGATCTGTGGTTCTAACCACTCAGAAAAGTCTGGACCGCAACGTATCTGAAAGAAGAGTGTTTGGTTAGGTTGGTCGGGCCTTCAATAGAGGGGGCTTGATCTGCAATCGGGCAATAAGCGGCGTCCCTTCCCCCACTTCATTCGATTAATATGCATCAAAAATTTGTTCATCTTCCCTCATTCCAATAAATCACACAACTGCGTTATATCCATCATTCATATCAGTCAAGGTCAGCAACATATGCTTCGTTTCAAAGAAAAAGAAATTTCTCTGAAATCTCATGCCAGACGAACGAAAATCTGATAGGGTTCGACAGAGCTTCACATGTGAAAAAAGGCTCCCAAAGGTGATTTGTGCTACTAACTTTGACCAAATAAAAGTCCGCACCAATTTTGTGAGGATATGACATACTGTTTGACTTGGAAGGGGCACTAAGCACTTTCGCTAGTTTCTTTTCTTTGATTCATGTTACTGAACAGATCTTATCTTGATCAAACCTGTAAACTCTTGTGAAGCTGCAGAATGGTACAAGTGAGCAGCTTTGGTTAGAAGTGTTTACGAGATTTCACAAGTTGACCTGTACAGGTTTGCTGAGTACCACATTTTGCCCCCACCAAGCTGGTCTGCACTGGAGATATTGAGCAGTCAAAACTTCTTGGGCGCAGATAGGCTTGGTGGGGCATCACACGCACTCAGCAAAGCTTGTGTAGCCACCTTGTGAAAAGCTGCATAACTCTGTAGCCGAATCACCTGCACGTTTTCGCGCCCTCACAAATGACGCTAACAAAAAAAACTAGCGAAAGTGCGAAACGCTAACACCCCCCAAACCAAACAGTCCCACATTCCCTACCCCCAATCCACCCAGTCCATGAGTGGCTGCCTGATTCAAATGCTCAATTAAGCTGCTCCCGTGATGAGGCCTGATAAGGGGCTGTAAATCATGTGGCATTTCGAAATTAGATGCCTTGCACGTCGGACGGAGTTGTAAATGCTATGAATGACGACCGTCATCAAGCTCATCAAGCCAGCTGATGATGGAGTCCCTCGTCGGCTGGCCCAGCCGTGCCTGGCGGTTGCGAAGTTGTGTTTGGCCGTGCCAATGCTTCAGGGTTTTAGCCGCAGACGTTGATGTGCGCCTGATTTGATCGCATGGCAGAACGCCTCAAAACTTCGTTTGATTATCGGCCAACAGCTGACAGCATCAAATTTACTCGCCTTGATTTAGAGCTAGATTCACTAAGACGCTACCCGTATCGCAACAGTCAGACTAAATTGAACGATATGCCGGAATGCCTCCAGAGACATTGCCGGAGGATTCTGGCTCTTGCAAACCATGATTCAAGTTCCGACGAAAGTTCAAGGAGAAGTAAGCATAGAGAGCTGTGTTTTGCTCTAGACCCTGCAAAGACTAAAAAATGAACCATACCTGGTCTTAGAAAGAAAGCAGGGAAAGCATCATTAAGGTGATGCTCGTGCTCTCCAGTTGAGAAAAGCGCATCGCCGCTGCGACTAGTCATGTGGAAAACGATTTCAAAACCTCTTTTTAGAAAAAAAAAAAAAAAACTTGTCCCCCCAAAAAAAGCCGTGGAATATTTGCGAGGGTTTCTATCGCACTTTTTATGAGAGGTGCAAAACTAGCGTCGTGAGCCAGGGAATGAGAGTTCCCGAAAAAACCGAGTGGGGGAGGGGGAGGGGACGGAAGAGCTGCGCTAACCTAGTAGGGAACCGTTCTCACATGAGGACGCCTCCATATCTCTTCCTATGGTTAAGAATTAGGAGCCGTAGGGTACATGAATCCTCTGTAAGACTATCTGTCGCTGACTCTGGTCGACTGCGCTCTATGCCTTGGCTTTTCCGAGGAAATGATATACATAAAGGCTTGCAGCCAAGCGCCGTTCCCCCTTCGCACAATATATGCTTCGTGCCGCAGTTAGTTTTTGATTGTGCCGATAATCTAAGTACGGAATCCCTTAAAGCAACCTGAAGCACACGAGGCATCACTCCTATGGTATCAAGAAAGTTATTCGAACTCATTTCTGGACCAACCTCAAAAAACAAAGCAGCTGTCTTGCTGGGGAACTAAACATTTCGTACGCATAACGTTTTGCAAGAGACGCATCCTGTTATTTATTATCTCATAGGCTCCCAGGCCAATTCCGGTCCCATGTGGCAGCAGCAGTTGCATGGCGCACCCATGGTTGGTGACACGATGCCTGCAGGGGAACTGTTTCAGGGTCTCATCATCTCACTGAGGAATTTCAGGACGCCGATATCCCCCACAAATGATACTTCGAGAGGCGACTTCGCTAGCTCCATTTACCCCTTCACAAAGAAAAAAAAAACAGAATAGCTGCGACCGCCAGGTAGATTCAATGTTTGTGTACTTTCAAAGGGATAACTGGGGTGCGAGATAGCCGGGGAGAATTGACGAGAATGCACGCCGCATTCTGTCAGCTCAAATCCCGGATCGACTCCCGCTTAGCAACAAGTCTTTTATCCACAGGGACGGTAATTTAGTACCATAATTATCCAGAAGGACACAAACACTGACTTGTACATCGGCTGGCCCCCACAAGTCATTGTATAGGCCACATCGCATTCAATAAGCCACTACGATTCTGAATGGAAGTAGAATGCGTGCCGCATCCCAAAGGCTTTGACGAGCGGCGAGGACTTTCACGGTGGATCTTTCGATAGACCTGAACTCGACGGTCCCAAGATCACCCTATTGTCAAAAATGGGCCCCGTCAAACGGGGTCATGCATTCCCCAGTGGCGGTCATTTTTCAAAGTTTAGTGGACAGCTTAATAGGCCTGCGGCTGCTATTATCACTTAAAATCCTCCTTTCAGGGTCCGCTCCACTAGGAATCGCTCACCTGATCCCTGTTCTAAACTTTGCTGAACAACGAGATGAGGCTATTTAGGCGCTGTGTACAGGGACTGTGCAAACATTCCTGAAGTGACGATCTGGCCAAAAGGCGGAGCTGATGGAATCCAATTACGATCTCCCAAGATTCGACTTTACGATGGTTCAGTGCAAGGCTTGAGCAACTATGGAAAGTCCCTACGTCTCTAAAGCTCCTAGATTTCCACTAATCACCATAATGACCAGTGAAGCGGCAAGTGTTGAGAGCGTCTCATCGTCGTCATCACCTGGCTGCGGCTATTCGGCTGGCTGGTTTGACAGGGCGCGTCAATGCAACAATACGCCATTCGTATGCGCAGCTCGACAAAAAGCTTCGTGAATCATGCACGCGCGGCGCGATTTGCTATGAAAACAATCGCGTGAATTCCACCGGCCGCGAATAATCCGAATACGGTAGTTCAGCCCACTGCAGTCGTCCGTCGTCAAGCACGACGATACGGTCGATACTCAGGCGATGAGTGCACTCAGCGCCGGATTAGTCAATTAGCTCCATGCAACGAAGATGTGGGAAGGATTTCTTGGAATTAAATACTTCTATGGGCCAACGGCTTTCGCAGAATATATGAGTAAGGGCTCGTTTAGTACCTGAAAGCCTTTCGCTGCACTGATCCGAGTGGAAAGGACGAAGACAGCGATTGATATATAGTCAGGCGCTGTTCGGCTTGGGAGGGGTTTTTCGCACTCTCGCCGGTTTCTTTTACTAGTTCATGTCTGATACAGGTCTCGTTCTTGTCAGACCTGTATATACTCGTAAAGGTGCGAATTGGTATAAGTGAGCCTTTTTGGTTACAACAATTCACAGGTCTTCACAAGGCGACCTGTACAGGCTTCACAGGGGCCCCTACCAAGTTGAACTGCGCTTATGATCAATGTCATAAATCATACATAGTTAAATATAGGTACAGGCCTCAAAGATGGGATATTTCAGACGTTTGGCAGCGTTAGAGGCAGGGTCGCGACGCACATAATACGGATCCTGGCCAGGATAGACTGAATCTAATAGGCAGCCATAGTCCTTCAATCAGCCAATCAAATACATTTCTGTTAGCTTAGTCAAGGCCAAGAAGAAAAATGTTGATGGTTCAGCACGACCTGTTTCCTGCAGCGCCCTCTCAAATAGCGCCCTCTACCCTTTCAATCCAAAGCCATCTTCATAGATCAGACCTCTCTTACCTTCTCTTCCCTGCTATATCCTGCAACTTCTCGGACAAAACTTGTTGACCGGAAGCAGGAGTAGGAGTTTCCGTGCAACTCATTTCATTCATCAATTCATTTCACTACTTTCATTCATTTCGATAAGTTTATACAGCTTTTTATTAATTGGTGTCGGTTCTTTTATTTCATTTGTTCCCAGAGAACCCTTTTACAACTATTAATGCAGAAATCACAAGCAACCCAAATCAAGCTCTTTTTCCCCAGCAGCTCGAATACGGCCCACACATTATAGTGAGACTGGAAACCTTACGGAAATGCCTGAGCTCAGGGGTGCCACTTGGACTCATTTCCTTCAAAAAAGCGATTTAGAAGTAGATCTATGCTACCTCTAAAAGTCTGTAGACCGTCGTTGTTGTAACGAAAGGGACCTAAGTAACATCAGCCAGTTCAAGTACAAGGGCACTGCAGCTGGCTTTTTGACCTATCGTGAACAACGTGGTGTCACTTTGGATACTCCCCAGTAACAACACGCCAAAGCTTAGCCTACATTTTTTCGGCTATCCGGAGCTTCCGTGTTGAATCACTTAAGTCCGATGCGAGTGCTACCGCGCGAACATCGCTGGCGGACGCTTTTAGCGCACCATCGCCACAGGGTCTCCCAACCAACGTCTGCTTGCTGGATGGGTCTCTTTAGGCCAGCTTCTCACATGTCTTCTTCTACAAGTTATATATTTTGGCTCCTCGCGATTGCCGGTGAACTAACACAGAGCTTGCAACTGAAGATGAAAACCAGTTTCTTCCGAAATTTTAATAGAAAATTCGCTGGGAAACTGGTTCGTAAGGATTCACTGCACCTTTCAGTTTGGAAGTACTACAGTTGAAGCCCTCGGAGGCTCAAAAACGAATACTCAAGCATTTCGATTGAATTTACTGCGCTATCCTGTTTGAACTGCTCTTCATAAGACCATGAAGGACCACCGAGTGACGTCCCGCCTTCCCCATGATGGTCTTCTAACTTTGCGTCCTTGCGGAAGCTAAATCGATTCACAATATTTACAGAGCTACTAAAAGTAATGCGAAAGATGCATGCAAACTTCCCAAACTTTTCCAACTTTCAAGACCTTGCCTTTATAAACTGACGAGACATTCGGACGAGATAAACCGTCGAAAACGAAAAACTGAGTCATAAAATTCTCTAGCAACCACGCACCTCATCGTCAAGTCTTCCGGTTCGGTGGTGGCACTATTCTCCATCTCGTCCTCTTCATCCGGTCCCGGTGATACGCCGCTCAATCCATTGGACAAACCAAGTAATTGTTGCTGCAAAAACCGCTACTAATTGAAAGCAGTAATCAACGTCGGCTTGTTCAAATGGTAAAATGGAGAACATAAGCGCTGGTAATTGCTTCTAACAAGGTGACCAACCTGTAACGCCAATGGATTCTGTTGCAGTGCGGCCAAAAACGGTGGTAGGACGTTCATGTTGAAGGCGGAACGAAATCCTCCAAGGCCTGAACGATTATGGGATCTTTTAAATCCATACTGGTGCCAACAAATTGGCCTTCAAAAACAGAGAAAGAGGTTGTAAGGATAACGTCTTCGCAGTTATTAAACCCCTTCGGTTGCGGCACGCACCTACTTCCTTTCTGAATTGCGGTGGCTGACTGAATGCGGTGGTGCTCATACAGCGAGTCAGTGTTTTATCCTCTGGCACAAATTTCCCATCCCCGGAGAAGAAAAGGCGTGGTCGGTCTGGGGGGAAAGCGAAGCGGAATTCGATACCCAGATTATGCGCGTGGTAAGCGCGCCACTTGCCACTACTTGGGGGGTGGAGGTTTCAAGTGTTTAGTTTCGTCACACCAAACCCAGGAAGATTACGGCCTCCGGCACAGGACCAGCGTTAAACAATTGCCAAGCCCCTAGGTGGTACTGCTGGAGTACTAGCCCTTCATAAACGATTCATCCAAAAGCTTCAAAAAATGACATCCATGTTTATAACTCAGAGCTCATAGATGAAGGATCTTTCAGGATGAAATGTGGACAGTGTTGCAGAAGTTCTGCTGGCCAAATGAGAGCCGAGTTTAGAGCGCTGTTTCACGAGCTTGTAGAGTGCACCTCCTCCGATAGACTCCATTAATGGAGCTCACGAAAATCTGACATCTGCAACATACCGCCTTACATGAATCAAAAATTTTGTTCATAAAGCCGATATTACCCAGGCACAGACCTTGAGTCGCCCATTCTGTGCTTACTAAGGGAAGCCCAGTCTGAGTCCGGCCATTTGTGATAAAACCTCTGCCATCAGAGGCGTTTCATTACGCTGACCTCGGATCTACTTTCAAAATTTTTAAGCGCAAAATCTGCACTTATGGAGTTTATCCCCACGTTCAGTAATTTCAAACGGTGCTAGAAATTTCTAGGGCAATATTATGCAGCCCACTTATCTTCATTACAATATGTTCTGAGCAATTGAGAAACCCATCAAACACTTCATAGTGAGTAGAAACCGGCATGGATCAAGTAAAATTAAACTCGCGCTCATCTACTACGAAAAATTACCGTATCCACAGGGTTCGGTGATTGTTCAAACCACGAGCCATAAGCGTTGTGATAAAGTAGAAAATAAGCAGAAACAACTGAAAATTTTTCGAAAACTCTTACCAAGACTTGAAGTAAATCGTTGAAATGCCTTCTGCTGTGCTTCAATATCGAACGTATTTGACGGCGTCTCTGGTGATGGGGTACCGCCGTTCGTGGTCGGCTGAAAACAGTTACTGGATCGACAAGGTCCTGAGCTGGAACTAGCAACTCTAGTAGTCTAGTGCTCTAGTATAGTCTCATAAGTTGTAACATTGGTGACTTGTAGAAAGGTTGGTGAAGCACCCAGAATCCTGCGAAGGTTGATGAAACACCGAGAATCCTGTGAGTCTTGGAATCAAGCCTTGTACCTTGGAACCACTGAGGATCGAGTGTCTTATGCAGCTTAACACCTAGCTCGCGCTCCGAAAGTCATCAGAAGTCATGCACAGTTTGAACCAGCACAAGTCGAGTAACGGCCATCAGGAATTGAGCATAATAGAAAGGTGTCATCAGGGTTTCATAAGAGTGCGCTGAGAAGGAAATCATGAAAAAGCGGTTGGGGCAATCTTGCTATATGTCAGGGTTCGATCCCGTTCAAGACCATATTGCTGGTCTGCATTGTTTCGGCACTAATAACCTCTTTTTGGATGGGCCACGCATTCCACACACTCATTCACAAACATAACGGCTCTTTTTGAATACGGCCTCCAGAACGACGTACGCAGTAGTTAGCCATCTCAGGCAATAACAGTGACAACTAGTAGACCGCGAAGAATTAGAGCTTCGTTGGCCCAGGCCAGGGTGGACCCCAAGGAACAAGAGCGGTAAGCGACTCCATCACTGCACCGCTATTTCCACTTCACCGTTTGATGAGGACTCTAATCGTTATTGTTAGAAACCTAGGAGATAGTATTCAAAGGATTCCCATTGCAAAACTAGGCCTACCGCAATGGGGGGACTAAGCGAGCTCAGCAAACCGATTTTAAGTACTAATTCTGATTGGTGATTCTGTCCGGATGATGCTAATCCCTCTCCTGCTCAAGGAACTCTTTGAATGATCCATATAAGGTAATCAAAGTCCCATGGTTTTTTTCCCTCCTCTACTTTTCGACCGTTCCAATTAATATGGGCTGACCATGAATGAAGAAAGTTAGAACCGGTCCACTTGTAGACGTCTTCATTCTGCTGATGAGCGAAAATCGCATCTGTGTGATCTGACCAAAAAGTACCCATGGACCATGGAGTTGAGTCGGTCCAGGTAAGCTGTCCGCTAGCAGTACCCACTTCGATGACGCCCCGGATCCGAATAAAGTTGGATGTATGGCGTGTACCGAAGTATTTCATCTATTATAAATATAGCTTCTAGAAAAATCCAAATCAAACCGTTTCAAGAAGAAGATCCCTTTCATCTAGCGTACCACACGATACAGTTGCCTCATATTATGGAATCGTACCGTAATCTGCTGCGAACGATAATCGTTACGCTGGGCGATTGTCTCGCTGTCCGCCAACGCCAGTCAATCGGCTCAGACTCATAATTTCTGCTATGACTAGGGTCAAAAAATCGACGACCATCGCTCCTCTTCATATCTCTTTCTTACATTGTTGATTTGGTGGACAGGTGGACAGCTGTTCGTTGGCATCACGGCATCGTCCGTCTGTTGAATTTATGCTGTAAATCATGCTCAGAAAGTGTTCAGACAGCTCCCTCAACGTAGTTTCTTGGATTTCACGTGTTGGGTGAAAATCGTGGAAAAACCGTTGCTGTCGTCATTGCCTTTGTCGTCATCTGTCTGGTCAGAGGTCAGTGGAGTCAGTACTGTTTGCCGGGGGAGGCTTTTTGTAACCAATGAGTGCAATACGGGATTAGGAGCACTCTACAGAAACTGGTTCAAAGCTTCTCAACTATAAATCAAAATCTTTTTGAATCACTGACGCCAGCCCTGACAGGACAATACCCACTTCTGGGATCCTTTACCATCCTCACGATCGCTGTTTGGGGAAGAGCCTGCGCTGCGGATAGGGGTGGGCCGTACTCAGTGGTGTCAGCACTTGTGGATCAAAGTGTGTGCTCAAGGAATGTCTGCCTTGTGAGGATTAGATCTCAGCTCAATTTGTTTTCAAGCTGTAGGCGGATTGCAGTACCCCTTGAATCCTTCCACTGCTCATTGACGTGTGGGCGCTAGAGAATCACATGGGAGCAGAAGACAGAGGTCAGAGAGCCTTGTGAGAAACGGTGGGGGGGCGGGGGGTCGTGATCATAAAAAAGAGTTCTGTGACGTCATACTTGAGCCTGATATATGAGTTCACAAGCGGCCAGAATCACCGCATCCTTATTGTTACTTAGAGAGTTCAACTGCACTCGGAAGCACTAAAATCAGTCGGTGTGTGTCAGCACAGCATGGTCTTCTCGCGGCGCCAGCCGTGTTCACATCAGACGTTGAAGTTTTGGGCTTCAATTAGTCGGTGGTGAAGAGCTGCCGCCGCCGTCCATTTCACGCCCCCCCCCCCCTCCCACCCAACACGCCCCGACTGACTTCAGTGATAATGGCGATACATTTAATGTGACGTAATGTAACAAGGAAACCCACGAGACCTAAGAAAAAGCAGTAAAAAATAAAGAAATAAGCTGATGGAACTCGGAAAACCATAATTGGTATATGTAGCTCTGACCAACCTCCCCACTGCCATTGCCTTCGGCGACACCATCTTCAGCTTTCCCACAATTCAACTGCAACGCTGAAGTGAACATCGACGAATCGTCTATTCGTAACGACATTCTGGAACAAGAACTGTAAGGATTTGAATATGAACAAG
The DNA here is from genome assembly GCA_036418165.1 of Cooperia oncophora. Lineage (NCBI taxonomy): Eukaryota > Metazoa > Nematoda > Chromadorea > Rhabditida > Trichostrongylidae > Cooperia > Cooperia oncophora. The sequence goes on along the minus strand of MU932372.1, from coordinate 1,657 downwards.
GGAAATCGACTGCGCAAACGAGAGTAAAATCGGCCGTTTTTTAGGAGAAACGAAAAGCAGGCTAAAACATTCCTTTGCTGCAGCACAGCTGGTTAACTTCACGCGGACCAAAAGCGTCTCACGAATCCAGACACGATGCTCTCCCGGAAGTTCAATACGACCTAAAGAATGTTAGAAAGGCCATTAAAAGTAAGGGTAAGTAATACGCAAACTATATGGTTATGGTAGTTCAAACTTTAATCCGAATCAACGGAAGCAACTTCTCTATTGTTAGAAGTAAAAAATATATAAGTAACACACAGGTTTCTTCCAACTATCAAGTTATTAAGCTTGAAATTGATAAGAATTTTCGACCGCTTTCAGATATAACATTCCATTTAGCAGCTTACTGAAATCAACTTACTGAAGTAGCAAAAATGAATATTGTAATGAAAAGTAAAAGAAAACAGTACATGGGTCTTGAGCATGTTTTCATTTTTGCTGAATTAGCTTGATAACAATGATTTGGGGAAACGTGATATAGTGGTAATTGGCCCGAGATCGGCTGCCGCCCATTCCAGCTAAGCCTTCTACCCTCCAGGGACGGTAAATTGCTACAAGAGGATCAACATGCTGACTTGTACATCGGCTGGCCCCGCAAGTCATTGTATAGGCCACATCGCATTCAATAAGCCACTACGATTCTGAATGGAAGTAGAATGCGTGCCGCATCCCACAAAGGGATTGATCAACGGCGAAACTTTATCCTTTACTTCGTAGTAATATTAATCCGCCAGACCTGCCTCACGCCCTATTGGACTGTCGGATTCATCTACCTCAGGACCCTTCTACGGCTGAAAGCTGCAAGTCTTTTAGTCAGGGCACATCGTTGTTGGGGAATCCCCAATAGGGGAGGGGGGTCGTATTTGGCCGCCAGGAGAGGGGGGTCGTATTTGGGCTGGGAAAGTTGATTTTTCTCGCTTCACGGACGTTTTAACGGGGGGGGGGTACACTTGATAATTGATTCGATGACGAGGAACAGAGTGCCGGAGGGGGGGGGGTCGTACCAACCCCCCCCCAAAAAAAAGGGGGGGGTCGTACAGACTCGACTTAAATCCCCAGCCAATGATGTGCCCTGCTTTCAGTTTAGAGAAAGGTCTCCTTCACCAAGGCCTGAAATCCTTTTAACGAGGCACAACATATGGTAATCCTGTTTTAGTTGCCACCTACATGGGCATATTGGTACAGTTGAGATGGAGGACTACCACGGAAGGTAAAAGCACTGAAAATCATAGACAGTAACTTCGCAAATTGAAAAAAGCGGCGAAAAAATGCAAACCTCTGAATGGTGGCAGAATTCATTTTAATAATAATAAGCAACGATATTGTTTGCTTGTTTGTTTGTTTTATAAAATTTGCCAAGACTAAGCACGAATTGAAGAGATCAAATTGCTTATAGAGGACAATCAAAGCTTTAGTAGTTAGAAGAGGCATAAATTTCCGAAATCCTAGTTCAGGAGAGAGGAGGAAAATCAAAGAAACTGGTGTCAGTACCTTTTAATGTGCTCTTGGATCTGAAGGTCCAGTGTTCAACAGGATCCAAGAGCACATTAAAAGCTGAAGGTGCAGATGAACCCTTGAGCCATGTGATCTAATCGGAACACCAGAAACCGGTGGC
>MU932369.1:0-10892 GCA_036418165.1 Cooperia oncophora | reverse complement strand
GTTTTCCGTCGTTATTGCAGTTTATTGGCCCAACGATATCACGCTGGAACTGCTTATATGCTTGCTGTCTGCATATGCTTTTAATATAGGTTCTCTAGTTTTGTTGCTGAGCAACGAGCGTATTGGAAATCCTTGTAAACCTTCAGTAGTATCAGTATTCTCTTTTATATAAGCTGCGCCAAATGCATCATACATAACACCTTCTTTGGCGTTCACATTAGGTTTCGCGGCGCATTCTGCCTAGTCTCGTTCGCTGAGCGTCCTACAGAGAGCAGGCGCCAGTCTAACTTCCTCCAGCTCTTGACGCTTGTCCCCTTCAGCAGTCGCTGAGATACAGCGCCGACTCCAGCCGAACAGCGCCAAGCCCGGTCACCACGTCAACCACAGCCTCCACGCCAAACCCAGCCCCTCCGACACGCCCCCGCATCCGTGGCGAACAAGGCTATACATGTTTTTTTCAACCTACCTAGACTGTCCAAACATTGAGAGATTCGATTTAAGTGTATCGATTTATCTTCCTGTAACCAATACTTTCCTTTTTTATTCGAACAAATTCCACCTTATTAAACCGAATCAGCCTAAACAAGGAAATATTGTCCACAGGAAAACTTTCTTTAGTGTTTTTTTTGCATTTTTCAGTGCAACATAAAGTACGCGAAAAGAGATTATGTATGGAATCGCATGTTGAGCAAAGTTACCTCAACGGCTTTGCTGGCACATTCGCGACATCGTCGATGGATGAGCAGATGTTTCTGAATTTTCACCTACACTCTCGCCTCCTGCTTCAAAAATACCACTTCAGCTGGCTCTTTTTGGGTCGACTGGGGGAGGGGTTGCAAAGAATACTGGTCATTGGAAAAAGATCCATACAAACGACAACGTCGAAGCAATGCGTGGCAGTGTTGGTAAATTTCAGGACCATCAACTCGGCGTCGTGGACGACGTCGTGGATGTGCTGACACAGGGGGGAGGGGGCATTTTCTCGGTGTGTTGTTCTATACAAAATCCTATCCAATGTAATCCCACGAATGACTGAGTTACAAAGAAAAGTCTTGGTACCAGGCGAAACTCAAACCCGCACATCACGCTTTCCGGACGAGTGCGCTATCCGTTTTACGCTCTCTCACTCCTGCCTTCTCAGCTCGGTGGCTTTTGTGCGATAGATGTCAGCGTTGAGGGCATTTTTGCACTTCCTCACTTCCACTGATAGTGTCCGACCTTCTAGAGAGCTAGTACTTTCGTGAGCTTAGAAGAGTTAACAGTTGTACGATGTTCACTTCGAGCCGGGTAGGCTTGCGGGCACTTCTTAGAGTTCACAGGTTTCACCAGGGTAGGACTTGTAACCGGAACCAGTGAATCAGCGAAAGTGCAAAATGCCCCTCCCCCTCCCCTTCACCCCGCGTCGCCGATCTGCGCCTTCAACTCCTATGCTCCTTATAAAACAGTGAAATGGTATAAAATACGATGAAATCGTGTCGTTTAGTCAATTAAGTAAGTTCGGCAATGTTGGGTATAACTATATATACATTTCTATCAGTATGCACCACTCTTTCAGTTCACGTCGCCTGAATTTGACGGATCATGGCTTTGGTTTTTCCATTCGGCTGGAGCGGGTCCTCTTTGGACTTACAGACTCATTCATGACACATCTCATTACCAACGCTGCTCGCTCTTGTGGAATGCGCCTTTGACTTCATGCCAAGAACACTGTTCTGCGGTTAACGGTATACGTGCAATTCTTCTGTATGTACAGGAAGCCGCGGCTTCGTAATGACATAAGATCGAGCTAAGATGTTTGCCGTAGAACGAGGCATACCGGATTTGCAGTTCACTGCCGCTCTTACAACTTTTCAAGCGCCCATCAATCAACAATAAGGGTGCCTTTCTAGCTCGTTGTATGCGCGCGCTTCGTTGTATGTGCGTCTGTATGCCTGTGACTCGTGTATGGGAGACGGTCTTCAGGACCACGCGACGTCGCGTACGCGGCAATCTGCAAACACCGCGTGCTTGCAATGAAGCGCACGCTGCGATGAACTCACCGCGTTATTGAATTAGACTGTGTCCGCTTCAGTTTCCAGCCACGCTCTCACTATGGTAGGACCGTTAGATCTTGTTGTAGTCGCAAACTGAGTGATCACATAGCAATTATGGTGCGAAGGAACCTGCACAGATCCTACTTGCGAAATAGTTCAGCTTATTAACTGATCCAACCAACTGACAGTCCCAATGCATTTTGGGCACCATACTCACGACCTCGTTGTCCCCAACGCGCGACCGACGCTAATCATACCCAAGGAAAATGGACTGGGACTGCACTTAACATCGTACTGTTAAGATTCAACTTGTTCAAAAAAAATAGCAAATGTCGTTGTCGCGATAAAAACCATCGCGAGAGCGCGCTGATCGCAACCATACAGTATTTCTAATTATCGCGCGCGACGTCGCTTGGTGCTATCGTAACATACCCACATGCATATCTGGATGTCTGGATACTCGCTGACCGTCTTCAGTCACCGCAAACTCGTCCAATACTAGAAATCAACCGAACCCTACCGTTAGATGTGCTATTTTTGATGGTTTCAACCACTCTTTCTTTTACTGGTGAGTCATTTAGCACCTGGGTTTTCATTCCACATTCCAATTCTTTTCCTTTCATTCAGCACCACCCACGAATCGCAGCCACGTAATGCATCTTTGGGATCATTTTGTGACGTTGTTCCTACAATACAGCCTCCTTTCTTCCAATAGATGCTAGTCTTACGTACTTGCTACAGCGACCGGTCCCTGTTTTTGTTATATATGCTACCACTGAGGTTCTGGTTACTTTTTCGCCAGTGATACAAGTATGGCTTCACTGTATGAGTCAAAACACTACGCGATGACACCTCGTCTAGAATGTTCCACGCCCAGTAACCTTTAGGTCATGTAAACAGTATGGGCGCATCTTAGTGAGGCTCCTCAATATCTCAGACATTCAGCAGACTCCGAAGAGAAAGGAGGGGGATTTTGGACAAACGCTGGGGTGGATGGGGATGGGTTAAGCTCGGCGCAAGCCCGCTGTTTCCCTCTTTTGTCTTTCGGTGAGTTATTGGATTATAACATATCGTTCGTAGCATTCGTAGTAGTGTTCGAAACGCTGTCGCTTACTCGCTCCAACAATTGGTGGGAAAGCGTTTGCGCGTGCCAAATCCAGCCTCATTTAAGCGCCCTCACTCATCCGCAGCGGACAAGACGATAAGCCAGCGCCCAACTAACAGTGTTGGTACCCGAAAAAGCAGAAGATATGCTGCTTGTATAACTAACGTCATCATGCGACTTTTGGTGGCTCTTTTAGTGCACGATTACTTTCATTCTGGTCCACATTTCCTCACCTCTGCTATATTATATATCGACCTGTACCCTTTAATATCAACGACGCTTGAAAGGCCCTGCGCCATATATCCTACCTCTGCCCAAGTCAAAAATGCAGGTGTTATTTGACTGTGCTCTGGAGGAGTGGGCGCAGTTCGGCGCCGGGGCATTCTGCACTTTCACAGATTCACTTCATCCGGCTTACAAGTCTCACTGGTAGAAGTTGTGAACTCTTGTAAACTGGGGCAAGCTCATCTAGTCAGTGAAAAGTGTCAACTCAAAAGAAGGCTATCTAGATAGGCGACACATAGAAGGAAGCAAAGTGCTCCCCTCGTCACGACTGCGCCGTAGGAGTGATCGTTCATGCTTTCGTCCCCTCTGAAACCGCTTTTTGAAACCCTGAAGGATAGTGGGCTGGTTGGCCTTGTACGAGATCCCGACTGGGAGTTGACCCCTAACCATGCCCATTTGTGAGCTGCATCGATTTCCACTTCACCACATCTGCTTCTTGACAGCTTCTTCCAAAACATCTAAAAGTTTTCGCCACCATTGGAGTTGGCGTCTCAACGTCGAGCGCTGATTGTGAGTTGAAAATGGAAGCCATATTTTCAGAAGTGGGCGGAGGTGGTGTAGTGACAAGTGGCGCGCTTACCACTCGCGCGGCGCCGGGTTCGAATCCCGGGTCGACTCCCGCCCAGGCCAACCAAGCCTTCTACCCTCCGGGGACGGTGAATTGGTACCAGATTCGTCTGGGAGGATAAAACACTGACTTGTACATCGGCTGGCCACCGCAAGTCATTGTATAGGCCACATCGCATTCAATAAGCCACTACGATTCTGAATGGAAGTAGAATGCGTGCCCGCTTCCCAAGAAAAAGGGTTTGATCAACGGCGAAGACTTTATCCTTTATTTTCAGAAATGATCAGGCGCCTGCGCTTTCTTGGGCAACTATTGGTAGCATTCGTTTTTATTTACTCCAACAGCCTCGCTCTCAAATGCTATGTTGGTGAGTTTTGCCATTTTTAAAAGCAAGTCCACATTGGCCAGAAGGGCGGCTACCACTCCTTCCTACTAGAGCGCACCTTCTCTTGACCATCCTGGAAGGGGTTTGCGTCGAGACAATCGTAATTCGCCTACATTGATGGCAAGTGGAATCGCGCACCTGGTTGTAGCTGTCTACCTATCGTCGCACACCCCCGCGCGCGATGTGGCAGCGTTCAGACTTCGCGACGGCAGCGCTTGGATCGCGCGTTCGACGCGATCGATGCAGTAGAAAGCATGCGCATCGATCGCGCCGAACGCGCGACCGAAGCGCTGCCGTCGCGAAGTCTGAACACTGTCTGAAGTAAGGATCGCCTTACCGTGTCCTCCTGTAATCCTATAGAGGATGACCGCACCTACGCAAGGACTGGGCTCCGTCCTGCCTGACCACCATGGAAGGTGCTCCATTCTATTTGCTACAAAATGCTCCTAAAGACCCAACACTGATAACCTACAGTAATTGGTGCATCTACTGTTACTTCGAGCCAAAAAAGATATTTCGCTCACAGTGCTCCCCCTGAAACTAATTTCGCCACTTTCGGACCAACTTCCACTTCAGACATTTACATCGGACAGGGACTTCAGAAAGGCAGAGTTCATACTTTCGCGATTCGGCGATTCCCCAAAGCGCGCGACTGTGACCAACTGCATTTGCAAAACTGTTGGACTCCTGTAAAACCGACCTAATCACAACCAAGAGAGAACTCTTCCAGACGTCTGAACCCTCAGGGATCAAACGGGGTCGGCACGAGAATTGGAATTAGCGCGAGTCGCGAAGTTCGAACGTTACCCAACCGAATGCCAATCGAAAATTACAGTGGTATTGACTTTCTAACTGATCCTTTTAGGTACATCAGGAGATGTCTTCGATGGCAAGAGAAAGAGCTCAGATACTTGTGTGTACTCCATATCAATTCAAGCCATTCAGGTTCCAAAGGAGTCTCAAATAACGGGAAAGAAGTGCACAGTTTTTTGCCGAACGAATGCGAAGAAGAAATGACGCATTGTTTCGAATCGTACTCGGACGATATGTCCCAAATCACCGCCTCTTGTCAGTCAATGAACACTGAACAACGACTGCTCGATGTCTGTAAGGTAAGGCTAACGACTTCATTTATTGCCACTATTCACCCTTGAGGCGGAGGTGGTGTAGTGACAAGTGGCGCGCTTACCACTCGCGCGGTCCCGGGTTCAAATCCCGGGTCGACTCCCGCCCAGGCCAACCAAGCCTTCTACCCTCCGGGGACGGTAAATTGGTACCAGATTCGTCTGGGAGGATAAAACACTGACTTGTACATCGGCCCGCAAGTCATTGTATAGGCCACATCGCATTCAATAAGCCACTACGATTCTGAATGGAAGTAGAATGCGTGCCGCATCCCACAAAGGGATTGATCAACGGCGAAGACTTTATCCTTTATAATTTATTCACCCTTAACTGCCCATCCCTCTAAAATCAGGTCAGATGTTGATAGTCCTTTTCTCCTTGGGTTGGTCTGACTTAGAATTCGTCCACAGGGACATTCTGACTCCCTGAATACGAATATCACATCTGTTCGGAATTGCCTGCCGCTGGCGCCAGCGTCACAGGCGCCGGTGGCAGGCAACCCCGTAACGAATGGATACCTTATCCCATCAAGGTACCTCATATCACCAAATAAGCTGGGAACTTTTTGCTAGAGGTTGCACCAAATTAGCTGGGAACGTTTCGCTAGGGGCAATTTTACTCCCTAAACCCGAAACACGTTCACTCGGGAGCTAAGGCAGTCAGGAGCGGTAGATGCAGGGCACCCATCGTTGTGATGATCACAACGGGGGGTCGTATTTGGTCGTTGTTGAGAGAGGGACTGCCAAAGATCTATACAACTACTATTTCCGATAGTTGAAAATGATAGTTAAATCCTGACGACCTTCCCCCCCCCTCCCCCCCTCCGCTCGACAGCAAAATTTTGGGGAAAAACCGGAAATTTTCCGGAAATTTCGAAAAACTGTGAGGGAAATCTGGAAAGTCTGAGAAGTTTTCCTGTTTCACACTGGGTATATATACCCCCCTCCTTCCCTCCGCTCGACGGAACATTTTTGGCAAAAACTGAAAATTTTCTGGGAAAAAAATGGAAGAAGTGGTAGGAAAGTTGAGAAGGAAAGTGATGATAGCATGGAGAGAGGGGAGGGGGGTTTATTTGAAGGATGGAATTAGGAGGCCGTATTACTCAGGGAATGAATCCACACTGCGATGGCATGCCCTGGGCGTGGGATCACAACGCGGTAGCATGGCCTTTTCTGCTCGTCCACGCCCTTTGTTCATATCCATCCCTCCGCCAAGGCCGAAGCATAGCAAAGGAACGTATTAAAAGTGCGTTTAATGCCTTGCGTCAGTGTGTAGCACGGTTTCGAGCGTTTTGCCAAGGCCCAAGAACCCAGCCCCCTGCAATCCCAGCGTCGCAGCAGAAAACTAATAATGATGTTTGAATTTCACAGGAAAGGATGCCGCAATCACACAGATCTACATGTCACCATATGCTGCTGTGATTCAGATCTATGTAATTTACCACCAGAAGAAAAGAAAAAGGTAGAAGAACAAGTTGATAACAGCGAAGACAAGGAAAGTGAATCGATTGACGAGGATGACCGAAACTCCACGTTACATGGTGAAGAGGAGGAACTCCTACCGATAACGCTGGACGAACTGCTCAAACTAAACTACCACCACAACTGCATCCGCCACCGCACGCTTTATAGAAATTATGCACACATCCAATAAATATTCGAGATCATTGGTGTTATGATGGTGAGTTTCTAACTCCCAGAATGACCTTTTCTAGCTAAGCTGGGGATGGGGGTGCAACACGGCAAAACGGGAAATCTTCGCTCTTCTGCAGCCAGGATGCTGATGATGTAAAATATTTATTGAAACGGGCTTCAATGTAAGTGATTACACTGAGCAAGCCAAGTACATCAAATCCAATGCCTTACAATCTCTATATCTTGGCGAAAACACAGGCATTTAAATGGATTAAGAGCTAACACAGTATTTACCCCGAGGAATCACGATTTATCACCTGCACTACCTAAACCTTCTCTCTCTTATAAGCAGAGCAACATTAGAAATCAATCTCGGCAGCACGTTGAATATCAAACAAAAGAAATGCAATTAGGCAATTTTCTCGCTGCACTCTTAAACCTATAACATCCACCTACTTAATTAGAGGGCACAGTTCACACTAATCATGTGGGCGGAGTCAGGCCCACTGCTCAGGAGTTCTCATTGGTGTTCACCTTCCTCTCAGGGCAAGACGGGTAAAGACGAAAGGTGCTTTGTCGAAAAAAATGACGACAGGCAAGGGCTTAGGAACCACCCACACTGACCAGCGTGAACTGAACTTTTGAGTAAAAAATAGTGAAGTAATAAATTCAACAAAAAATTAAAGCATCTGTGCTAACGAATGAAAGTTCGAAGTGGCATCGTGGACTTGTTGTTAAAAGTTGCGTATGCCCTCAGTCAAGTTGTCAAGTTGCCATCGAGTCCTGCGTTTCATGGCCCATCGGAAAAAAACCCGTCCTTTTTCTCATCGAGCTGTGGATACGCGGATGTCCATTCCAGCCGCTGAAGCAGAACTTGACGCAAAAGCACCCTACTTATCAAATTTCTTTTTTTTCTGATTCATTACTTTGCAGCTCCCTCCATATCCAGGGGACTAGGGAGGGCGGGCTCCGTATATCACAAAACAGAACAGCAGCAGGGCACGTACTGCTGTTGGGGAGAAATTTTCCAAAATGCGATCCACTCGAACGTTCCCTATGGTAGGACCGCTTACTTCCACTTTCCTGTTTATTTTTTCCGAAAGCATTCCACGTTCTCTTAAAAAAAGCTGCCGTGAGTGGGCGGGTGAGGATAGAATATAACACAAAAAAACTGGGGGAAAACGAGAAAAGACGACTGCAGCAAGCAAGTACGCCCCCCCCCGCCCTTCCCTAGCTGGGAACCCAACGTACGAAGGAACAGTCGCCTCAAATGTTCCCCAGAAAAACGCATCAAACGCCATTTTCAAATGAAGCACGCGGCCACGCCCTCCGCTTCCATTTGCATAAGAGCAAATCAGACTGTATACAGTCCACATCCCTGAAGCGCGGGAAGCGTGGCTGCGTACCTCATTTGAAGGCAAGCAGCAGTCTCACCTACAGGGACGGCCCCTTCCATGTATGAAGCGAATGGGTCCGCAGCTGCTGTTGCGTGCCACTTTCTCCGCTCAAAAGTGTACGGGAGGAGGGCTGGAGGCTAGTCATCCCAGTGTCGTCTGTCGGGTCCGCCCGCGCTATCCTCGTGGTGCAGAAATTGCAGCGACACCGAAATCTCGCAGCGGACACGCAGTAAGCGGTAGTGAACAAGCAAAAGTGAGAGAGCAAGACAAGTAACGCGTTTAACTAAGGTTGGGCGGCGGCTGACTGTGCGGCAGCACGGTGGAGTCGGAAGACAGGTAACACTGCCCAGGCTGTTCCCGCGCACTTTGTGCGAAGAAAGTGGCACGCTACTGCAGCAGCGGACTTACTCACTACACGAATGGCGAGGATTGGTCTCTTGAAGATGGGCGGGCGGTTTGCCTATGAACATGGCATAAATAAACTATCCGTAGGATGCTTCCATTCAATACAGCTGTCATTTTGTCTTCTGTTAGACATAGATATGGTTACAACCCTTACAAAATGGCAATCCCCATCGAAGCGCATCTGCCGTACAGTTCGAATGAAGTCCGCAGCGACGCCCACTCCACTTATGCGATATGGAGTGTAATCGTATTCAGTACATTTCGGTCGAATATTTATGTTTCTACACAGTGTTCTTGCAATGTGCATGTTGTGTCGCGAACCTTATGATCTGTGCGATATCTCTGCAATCTGCTCATCAAGCTATTCCTGCCAATCATCAGTTATTCATCCACGATCCTTTTCACCATTCGATTACAATGGCCTCAAATGCCATCCCATTGCAAAGAGCGTCTATTGAACAACGTAAAACAACCGCGGTCGCCTCTGATGATTGTCATCTCCATCGCTTTCTCAGGAAATCTGCTCAGCTGAATAAAAAAACAGCACAAGCTTTCTTACCATCAGAACTCTTCAGTGCCACTGAAACGACTTCATCATCTTGTGCAAGCTGTTGCAACAGTCCAGGGCTAAATGATTGAGATTTGACAATATTGGCCGTAACTTTTGAGAACCAAGTTCAAGGTCAAACCTAATAGTGAGCAGATCACAACCCATTAAGCCCTTGATTTCTTCCGTATTTCTGAATGATGCGGCCATAACTTGCGTTTTGTACCCGTGCTTCTTGATACTTGTAGATGCGGCCATAACTTGCGTTTTGTACCCGTGCTTCTTGTAATAGTTGTAGATACGTGTTACACTCTAGAAAAAAAAGGTCAAGGGAGAAAAGTCCTTTTGAACGGGGCTATAACCTTGGGCGGGGGAGGGGAGGGCACACCTATAAGCGCTCGTAAACGTATCAAATTCTGTAAACTGTAGACTGTGAATAGACAAAATTGGGCACTATTGAACTACTCCTACCTCGAAACTCAAATTTTTTTTCTCGCTAAAACGTCGCCTATAGATGTAATTCGATGCCCTGATCACGAATATCACATTCGTTTCGAGCGCTGGCGCCATTATGCGCCAATTTGGCGGCACCACTTTTTTCACCAAAGTCGATGAAAACTTGCATAGGGGGATTTAATGAGGTCCTGATTAATAATCCGACATTTGTTTCCGGCGCTAGCGCCATTTGGTGCGCCATGCGCCAAATTGGCGCAACCATCTTTTCCACCGAAATCGGTGAAAACTTGTATCTAGTGGTTATTTGAGGTCTTGATTACGAATCCGACATGGTACCATGACGCCAATGGCGCCAGCGCTCAAAACGATTGTGATATTCGTGATCAGGGCATCGAACTACATCTATAGGCAACGTTTCGGCGAAAAAAACCTTTTTGAATTTCTAGGAATAGTTCAATAGTGCCCAAACTTGTTAATAACACCCTGTCAGCCTTTTATCACCTGTCAAGCACCCTGCAAACTTCTGTCAATCTTGTCAAAGAGTGGCCAAGATTCGGAAAAAAATAGAGAGACGATATTCCAATAACGCTAGTGCCATTTCGCCAAGCTCGACAAGAGCTTACACATGACTTGACAGCAAAGTGCAAGACTTGCAGTGTGTGCAGGGTGTGACACGATTGCTCGCTATTCACATGCGTACAATTAACAATTTAACAAAGTTTACATACCGAATAATTGCTCAAAAGTCGGCAGACGTGCCCCCCCCCCTTCCCTTGCTCTCCCCCCAAGGGTTATCAGTGCTTTTGAACTCCTTATACTAAAGAAAACCAGAACCATGGTGAATTACCTACCTTAACTCCTGGGTCATCATGACGAGTGTACTTCTTTACGTCAGTATGTTTAACATACCAATCCATAATCCTTCCAACAAATGGAGAAATAAGCGTTACAT
>MU932368.1:0-10670 GCA_036418165.1 Cooperia oncophora | reverse complement strand
TAGTCTCCAGGTAGCTATCCATGGGTGACTCCATACTAGAAGTTTCGCAGCTGTTTGGAGGTGACATGAATTCCAAAGGTCTTCTCCAGTCAGGCTGCGACTGGAGATGACTTCATATTTTGGTGTACATGAAGGTGATGGGCGAGAGCCAGCTCCTGCTTATCGAGGAACATCTTGGGTATCTTCCGCCCTGGTACTCCACGTCCTCTGTCTGGGCTGCGAAAACTTTGCTGATATGTGACTCGGTCGAAGTGACTTTTTTTGGCCCCCCCCTGTATGTCAGCCATAGCCGTATTATCAGTACGCAGGGGTCTTCCAAAACCAAACATTGCTATTTTGATCAGTTTCCCACTGGGTGAGAAGCCTGGCATGGTACCTTATCCTTTTTAATATTGATTTTATAATTTTTCTTGATCCCATCTATTGCACTGCGTTATAGTTTCTTTGCTACTTCGGTGGCGCTTTAGCTGGCGAAGTAGTGGAGATCGCGGCCCTTCCACAACGCATCCTTTTTAGATTTTTATTAGGTCTTTCACCTCATGTGACAAAAAAGGGCTCGCGTCACCGTGTTGGTTCTGGTTCCAGAACCCTCTTCTCTTTTTCAAGGGATCAGCTCTTTGGACCGGGAAATTGGTTGCCGTCAGTTTCATTTACTATGAAGATTGGCCGCCTTTGCTTTCCTGCTGGTGAGGTGACATAACGCGGTTGAGGTATTGGTTTGTTGGCCCTCAAGGGCACAACCGATGACAATATAGGTACATTTTGTGGCGCTGAAGAATGAAAGTAGATGTGCGAGGCGGCTCATCAGGGAGGAATAACTCCAGACAAAATGGCGACAGCCACCAAATTACGCGAACTTCTCCCCTGAAGACGAAATGAACTTTGCAGTTATTGAAAAGCATATGTTAACTTCATTCAGCTAAGCGATTCAGAGTAGAAGGTCTTCCTTCTCCTTAGAGATCTGACCTTTCTTTGTAAACTGGTTGGTGGCTAATTCAATAGAAGAAAAAGTGTAATGTATGCAGTACTGCCACCCTCGGTACATAACGAGTTGATTTAATCACCCTCCCACCCTCTTCCCGTCCCAATTTCCAAAAAATCGTTTCTGCTTCCCACTTTCGTGATATTTCCCTTTTCGTCGATCAGATTCCACTTTCGGGTGCTGCTCAGTGATTCTTCCACTCACTAAGACGAGTGAATATCCATATCACTTATGCATTAGCTGGAATGGAAAGATCTGTGATAAGGTTACCCACATTTCGAGCTTCTTATTCCTCTATTTCTTCTTGAAATCCATACTTCCGCGTGAATCCGACTGCTAGTATGTAGTATCAAGATAGATATAGAAATCAGGCGTTTAAGTTCCCATCTCTTCTAAACACGGTTTTTCAAAGTGTTGGTGCAGACTTTTTGTTCAGTTTATGTCGTTTTTTCTGGCTGTTAATCTAAGGAGGCGGGGAGCGTCATAAGTTGAGTCCTAGGAGAGGGCGCGCAGTTGGCTCTAGACTTTTTTATTAGATGATCTTCCTGCTTCTAATGGGCGGCGGGCGTGCTCGAGGAAGTTTCAGGCTAAGTGAGTGCGATATTCGTATTCAGGACGTCAAACTACCCCAGGAGACAATATTTGAGGCCAAATCCGTCAGCGGAGAAAAAAGTCGGTCAGAAACTATCTCAATTCTGGATGTTTGGGGCAGTATAAAGGGTAAATAGTGCCAGTGCTCAATGCCCCCCTCGCAGCTGAAAGAGCGCTATGTGGGCTCATAGTCTTAATATGTAGACACGCCGCGAATGTGTGGCGAAAACATTGCACTGCGTATGGAAAAATTATTTATATTGGGCGATATATTCTTGACTATTTGGCAATCGCGGCATTTCATGAAAGGCTCTAGAACTCCTTTAAAATGGTTCTTTCGCCATCACTTTTCCATGTCCTGAAGGGAGGAGTTCCTTGGGAAAATTCCTTTTACGATCTTTCAGATCGTGGAGGAATTTTATAATTATTTTCATAATTTTATAATTTTATTTAATTTTATGATTGCAGACGATATTGCTGAATAAAAAATTTTCCGCTGCTGTGTTTTGCAGAGAATCCTGTGCTCTTCACCATATCTTGTTTTTACACCCTTTGAGATTATCTTCTTCGCGATTTATCCGTCTACTATCCTTTTTGTTTTCGTCGCCTTCTAAGTGCTCCGCAATTTAATAGAGTTGTGTGGTTTTTGATGCCCTGTATTTTCGCCGACCGTTTCGCCTTAATCTCTTTTCCCTCCATCCTTTTGCCCTACTGGATTATCGCAGTATTTCGGTGTTTCTTTGGCCATACCAGTAAGAAGAAATGTCATGGATGTTTGATCTTGAAGCGTTACGTTCAAACAACGCTTTTGGAGCATAGCATGAAAACTCACGAACATTTGCGAGGGGAAACTTTACACCAAAAATCACACTGTTCTTTTACCAACGTAATTATTGCCTCATTATGAAAAGTTGTTGCAGTCTCATTTGTTACGAATGAGGAAGGCGTTCACTGAGACTGGGTTTGGCGCGCCGCCAGCTCGTTTTCCAGCAATTGTTGACACTAGTAAGCGACCATAATGGTTGGATAAGGACTGGTGCAGATATGGTACAGTTGTCCCTCTGAAAAAAGGAACGAAACTGCTGGCGCGGCAACCAAACCCTCCCCCCTCTGCACCATCAATCACCCAGGAACTAAGAATATAGCTGAAAAGGGAAGTGTGTTGGAAGTATGGTTCGTCAAGCGTACAGCTCCGCCACTACAACACTCAAAACCATGGCAAGCGCTTAGCAAAGAAAACTGAAGAAAGTCAACAACAAGCTACCTTACAGTAAGTTTCACACAGCTTTGGACACCAAACAATCCTTTCCATATAAGTGCCTTGGTACAACATCGCTCGGGTCATACGTAAGCTACCGCTTGCCGCTTTTTGTTAGCGATCCCTGTTCGGCATACTGGAATCAGCTTCTTGTATAGTTAAAAACTGGCAATCAAGCAAATGTTTTGTTATAATAACTGCTGTTAAACGCCGAAGTTCGCGTTTCGCTTCTTTCGTTCGTTCGCGTAACGGATAGCGCAGTCGCCCAGAAGCGTGAGGTGCGGGTTCTACTCCCGCCTGGGGTACGACTTTGCATAACCTCCAGCATTCTTGTGATAGCAATTCAGCAAATGATCTAATGCACAGGATGGAGGGGACTTCTGCACCTCCGCGCTTCCATTGCCTGCTCGAGCCATCAAGTAGAGATTTTGTCTGAAATCTGAATGTAGCCATGAAGTGATACCAGTCAAAGTTTGTAAAATCTACTTGTCAACACACTTGAAAGCAAGCGCGATAGTGGAAATACCTGAAAAGCCTTCCCTTTCGGCTGATTGCGCCCTTTACACTTTCTGCTCCACGCACTTTCGGGATTTAGCTAATTTGATGAACTAGCTTGGGCTGTTTCTTCGGTGCTGGAATCAAAAACGTTGGAAGTGACTTGTGCGGTGTGTGGCCATTCTGGCAGCAAACATCAGACTTGATTGTAATCGTTACTGCCGATGAAAACATTTGGAAGATCGTTTTGTCATCCAGTACTGCCACCAAAACAGCATATTGTTATCAAATCAAGGCGGCCCCCCCTCTCCTTTCTTTCGCGCTCACTGGCAGATTACGCTCACTAATCATAGAATCACCTGTTTCTGCTTTTCTGATTTCTATTGCTTAGTAGAACCACTATGCCGTTTGGATCCATACGGTCCCCTTCATCAGTTTTCTGGGACCAAGTCCACCCTATCACCCATGGGTAAAGCATAGCTAAACCATCCCACAATGGTGTGGCTCGAGCTAGAACATAAGGCCTTCGACTAGAGTTCATTTCTTTTTTTGAAAATATTTTTCTCGCTTCAATGATTGACGGACGGGCAAGGGCACTTTGAGTGAAATATCACAGCTGAAAAAACTAGTTGAATGTCAGCGAGAGTTTGCTATCACGGAGGCTTCATCGCACAATCCTTCATTTTCTCAGGTTCGGATCACATTGAAATTGCGAAAGCGATTTAATGTGATTGGAATTTCACCATTACTTTACTATCTATTTACCGAACAATATTTCTTGATTCTTTCACTGCTTTTATGAGTCCATCTTTTGGCCGGCTCTATCGGTATCATTCCTGCTACACAGCAAGTGGTCAGACAAGCTGGGTTCTGTGAAATGGTGTTACGCGTGGTCGACGCCCCGGGCGGAGGAACACAGCGTCGCTCTTACCATCTTCCAGCACTGCTCAATCCAAAATTTGCGCTTAATGCTTCTATTCTGCACTGGAACAGTTTATATTTCTTCTTTGATGACCCACTTCTGGACAAACTTTAACGTCCTCAGAAAACGGACATGAAGCGTTGGATCATTTGTTTGTAATTCACTTAACTTTCTAATCTCTCCCCCACCTCTCCCCCCTCCCCCAGTTTGAGAATATATCTTTGGTGGGTTTTCGGAGGGATTCAAAAGCGCATTACGCTTTTTTTTGAAGACCGGTCAATTCAGCAGCTTTAGGTGGGTTCTGATGAGAAGTAACTTTGTCTTTCTGTTTTTCGCTAGTGGATCAAGCGATAGAGTGAGTCACTTGATGAAGGTTTACTGGAACCTTAATTGCCCAAGAAAGCGACCACTTCATCCCTGCTACGCAAGTGTCAGACAAACGTGCCCGGACCATGCTACTTTCGACCATTTCGGTCAGTTTCTCCCTTCATTTCCGGCAGTAGGGTGACTTCAGACTGCTTCGTAAAAAAGATCTAAATCGTTAATGACTGGTGCTGAAATTGGTCAGTCCTCCGTGCTGCTCAAATACTGCTGGAAGCTAAGGCTTCCTGATAAATTGAGTTATTCGTAGATGTCAGCCTTTTTGGTGACAGCTATAGTTCGTCTGTCCTCACTCCAATTACTCCTTCGCAACTGAACCTGCACTATTTAACCGTGAATCCCAAATAGTGGCACTGGGATAGAATTGGATTCGTTCGGCTATGAGTGCAACCGCAAATGGCTTCCTTCCATTGATTGTTCAACAAACCACCACTATGCACTTCTACTTCTCTTCCTTACAACAACATTACCTTCTATTTAATGGTTTTCAGAATACTGTCCTCCTTTTTGTGCCCGATTTCTTGGTCTCTTGCGTAGGAATGCGAGAAAGACCGCTCATTCATGACGGCTAAAGGACAGGGTAAAGTCTTCGATAAAAGCGGCAAGTTCGTAGACATACGCCCGCGGACCAATCCTTTTTGATTGCGCACGCATTTGACTTCCCGTATTTAGAATCGTAGTACCTTATTGCAGGCATGTGGCCTATACAGTGCTTGCGGGGCCAGCCGATGTACAAGCCAGTATTTTTATCTTTCCAGACGAATTTGGCACCTTTACTGTCCCCGGGGGTGGAAGGCGTGGTTTGGCGGCGAGCTCAACCGGGATTTGGAACCATGACCGCGCGAGTGGTAGGCGCTCCACTTGACACCACATCACCTCCGTTTCATGACGGGTAAATGAAGTTACCTCTTATAGGTCCGCAATATGCAAGGAAAATATCCATGAGAATTTTTCTCGTGTGAGCAGGAGGGAGGTCTCGGTCACTGTCTGCCACCATCGTTGAAAATGGCTGAAGCGATCGCGTACATAGACTTGTCTAGCTCAAGTGACATCGTGCTTGGCGTCTAGCCTCAAGCAGCAGCCGTCGTAAGTCCGACGTCACAGTCACTCACAAATTTAAGTTCCAGAGACTGACAGTTTAATGGCTGCCGACAGCAGTTGTCTGGACAGCTCTACTCTGAGCCGCTGGAACTTCTTGCGCTATTTTGGCTGATTACTGAAGAGACTGGGATTGAGAGGGGTTCTTGTTGTAGGCTTCTGAGGACTCTTTATTGCTCCCACCTCCGTAATTCCAGATAGGTTTTGACAAAATTTGTGTTCCGCATGGATGCATTTTCTATCAGACTATTGGCGCGCAGCCGCTTGGAGGGGACACCGAAACGGTGCTCAGGCTAAAAGAGACAGAGCTTGCGAAGACCTGTGAGTCCGTTTATGTGTCTGACTCGAACAGTTCCCACGTTTAATTTTCCAGTGTGACCAGGAGCCTCTCAAACAACAGAACCAACGAGAAATCAACAAAAAAGTGATGAAATGCCCCTTACGAGCCGAACAGCGCCAACTTTGTCCCCTCTGTAGTTTGCCGTCTATTCACTAATATCACTCGGCGTGTCAGGAAGAGCGGTTTATTCTCCTGAAGAAGTATGGTTATCAGTTCTAGAATTTCCAGGGCGAATGGTTGGGTTTGGAGCTGTGCGAATCTTTCCCACAGCCGAGAGTTAATCTCAAGTTAAGCTCGTGGAAACCAGTTCATGATGTTTTGATGTGTTAGACTTGATAGAGAGCTGCGCACTGATGGATATGTGAAATGCCCCCTGCAAGCCGAGGCATTTCACATAAGGCCCCCTTCTGCCAATGCCTAGGCTGACTGGGAATAATAATTAAATCGCGTCGTGAATCGAACAAATGTCCATATGCCCTGGCATTATTACATACAGATCAAGGTTAAGCCTCTGCTCACCTATGCGAACGTCTCTGAGATGTTGTTTGGTCCTTTTGAGCGAGGACGTCAGCATTCAAGTACTACGATCCGCTTATTCTTCTGTTTACAGCTTGATATTCTTCCTTGACTTCACAGATCAGACTGATAAGCATTCGAATAAGCCACGCCTTAACTGCTTTTGGTGGCAGCCAATCGGAATATCGTTCATTCCGTGCGGCACAACCGATACTTGCGGTTTCTATGGCTTTAAGAATCTTCCCTATTAGTTTTTTTTCAGCCGGAGTGTTTTTGCACATTTATTTCCGAGTTTGAAACCGTTCTCAGCCTTTTGTTGAAAACGCGTATGCGACAAAAAGTGGTAGAAACGAGTAATACGAAGGAGTATAATACAGTGATGTCACTTGGCCGCTTCAACAACTGGTGCAGAACGACTTTGGCACCGGCCGCCAACGCAGCCCGCACCCTGAACGCCCGACAGTACGAATTGATGAGGACGTATCATATATCGATGGTTGTCAAGGGTCGGAGAGCCGTTGCCCAAATGGGTGGATTTTAATTTTTGCTTTTTGATTCGACCCGCTTGACATACCTCGCACCGCCAAGAGTTTCTAGAATACTCGCTTACCGAAGTGAAAGTCGGGTCTTCTGTGACTTCAACCCATACCGTGCCCTTCGGCTGAATTCAAGGGAGAAGCGCCGCTACGCACGCTACCGCACGTGCATCCCAGAGAAGTCCTTTGCTGCTTCTAGGACTAGAGAGAAGGTTGTACTATGAGCTGCTCCCGATAACGAAGGCAGTCACCGCTGCCCTTTACGCCGCTTAGCTCTAGAAATTGACAAAGCTATTAGAGAGGCGGAGGTGGTGTACTGACAAGTGGCGCGCTTACCACTCGCGCGGTCCCAGGTCGACACCCGCCCAGGCCAACCAAGCCTTCTACCCTCCGGGGACGGTAAATTGGTACCAGATTCGTCTGGGAGGATAAAACACTGACTTGTACATCGGCTGGCCCCCGCAAGTCATTGTATAGGCCACATCGCATTCAATAAGCCACTACGATTCTGAATGGAAGCAGTGCGTGCCGCTTCACCCTCCATTGGAAAGGCAGCCGAGACGACCTTTAGTGCACCTTGTCGATAAAGCCAGACCCAATGTAGCTGAAGAGACCCACCAAAAGATTGAGGAGGTATGAACTGGGAAGTTATGGCCTATTCACCATATTCAAAGTGCAGGCACCTAGTGTGCGTGTACCTCAGTCAGGCGTGTGGCTGGCCTTGTGGCGTATGCTTTTATATGATCTGAGCGTCGCGTATCGAACACATGGGGAATGTCTAGCTTTTACAACTTTTAGATCTGAAACCCGCGCACTTTCGAAGAAGTTGCCCATTTTTGCAGCTACGAACCTGCCCACATGGAAAACTTCTATGAAGGGCACATCGTGCGGTGTGACTTAATGAATGTCCCTGAACTTTCATTGAGCCTTGGTACCCTCCATAATTACCCCCCCATAATTGAGGCAAGGCTTTATCTTTCATCTAAATCTGATCTGGCGGCAGTTCGGAAGACGGGGGCGGCATCTTGCACGTGAAACCTGTGAACTCTTGCGAAGTGGAAATTCGTCAAGCCATCACGGTTGAACCTGTCAACTCTTGTAAGTTCACAAAATGGCTCCCTCGATGGGTCGACACGTCTACGGGAAGCAGCGAAAGCGCAAAATGCCCCCCCCCTCCTCGATCGCCGAACTGCCCCTCAAATTGTGAGTAGTACCAATGCTGTGGTGAGCAGATGATGCAGGAAATTGAGGAGAATCATGGGGTGGAATAGATTATTTATAGATTAATTGTGATCATTACATTTTAATGAGGTCTGCAAGTGTTTCTCGCAAACTTGTTGATGACAGCATGTCAAGTTTTTTCTTAATGAAATGTCCTTCAGTGCCAAAACATTGACAGCATGGTGCCACTTCCCTCCCAGCCAAACCACGCATCCTCCTATCTCTTCATCTCATTAGTTGTCGCAACAGAATAATAGAAACAAAAGTTTATTAAAAATATTTCCGTAAACGTAATGAAAAACGTTATCCAATTTGCAGCGGATTATTCAGAACCAGGGCCTTTCTCGTCAACATGCCTTGCCAACCGATACAATAGTCGTCGTTGGTCGTAATAGTTCGAAAAAAAATCCACAAAACGCTCGCGGCATTCAGATTTTTTTTGGCTTATAACACTGTTTGTTTGTGTTTGTACAAATGAACAACTTGGTGTGGAATTTTTCTCATGTGTAGGGGGGGGGGGCCAAAAAAAAGTCATTTTGCCTCCATGACTTTCAAGGCGCTATAAGTTACACTTTATTAAATTTTTATCGGACATTTTTACTACCATATTAAAGAGCGCATTTAAATACTATTAATGATACTCCGCCACAGCCTTCTGGAGGAGCGCCATCGAGAGATTCGGCCGCGCCGAAGTGAGTGGTACCGGAGTTGAGCGAGATGTTGATTTCTCCGCCACCGTAGACCACCCTATTGAACATCGCCATAGCCTGGGTAATTGAGTGGGTTAGGTCAGGGGACATACTTCAATATTACATCTTCTTCAGGTACGAAACGCCCTTCCATTCGAAGTAGGCGGGAGTTTTTCCAAAACCCTTTGATTCCATGTGGTGGCACCCAAACCTGTAGCAGCACAAGGTCTCCAAGAAGGTACGGGCGACCACATGTAGGGAGGATATTCTTCTCGAGTTACTTGAATGTTATTAGGTTGTATTATATTAGGTTGTCCGGGAAAAGTCTCAGCGTTTTGTGCACCTATTTTTTGTACATTCACTGCTGATTAAAAACTCATTCTGCCTTGCTTTTCAGTAGCACATTCCTGTAGAGAATTTCTTAGCGCATCTCGAAGGTATAAGTTGCGCCGTTTCACCATTGCTTGATGAACCCCCTTTTTTCAAGATTTTTTCAAGCATGTGAAAAGAGCACTTCGGACGATTTTTTCTTCGACTATAAATTGGGGCAATCCGCAATCGAAACAGCTCAACAAATTAACCAGGTGTGGGGGCCCAATAGTGCTAGAGAAAGCACTGTCTTCTGTTCATTATGTCAGAAGAATTTCGTTCTGGAGATTTCAGCCTTGAAGATGAACCTCATAGCGGTCGACTTAAAGCAATATCTAACGAGGATTTTAGGGGGATTTCGGAGGCTGACCCATCCAAACAGTTTCGAGAAGAGATAGCAGAAAGGCTAAGCTTTGGCAATCCCTGTTGAAATAAATGGTCTGGGAATGCATTGGGAAGGTGAAAAACTCGACAATGTCGGGTGCCCCACAATTGCGATGGACCGCACGAATCACGGCAAGTCTCGAGTTCCTTCTGCATTGCTTTTGCGCAGCAGAAACGACCTGTTTTGGGCCGAATTGTCACCTGTGATGAAAAATGGGTCATGTATGATAACAGGAGACGTTCCGGACAGTGGTTGGATTTCGACGAACCACCGAGGTAATTCAATAAAGCCGAATCGCTCACGAAAAAAAGATCCTGGTTACGGTCTGGTAGTCATCGCTGGTTTGATCTTGCACTCTAAAAACTTTTTATATCCAGACACCAACAGCGTAACACGACCTGTAAAGAAATCGACGAATTGTACCGAAATTTGTCAGATGCAGCCAACACTTATCAAAAGAAAGGGTCCGATTCCTTTGCATGACAACGCCCGCCCACACGTTTCACAAATCACTATCCATAAATTGAACGAATTGGGGTTGAAGTTCTTAATACCTCAATAACTCAATTCAGTTCTACGCCATATTCTTCAGACCTTTCGCCAACCGACTATCACCTTTTCTAACATTTTCAGAACTCCCTTGCTGGAAAATACTTCATCAATCAGGACCAGGCAAAAAAGCCTTCGTGGATTTCGTGGATTCTCGACCACCCAGTTTTTCTTTTATGGGATTTCTCGACTGCTGTCACATTGGCAAAAGTGTGCTGATTCGAATGGTGCCTATTTCGATTAAATCCGATGAGTATTAAAAAGTTACGATCGTTTAAAGTGAAACACCCAAAACGCTGAGAACTTTCCGGACAACCTAATAGAACGCTATACTAATC